>RXON01003729.1:0-159840 GCA_009667805.1 Leptobrachium leishanense
GTACCGCAGGGTACTACAGGAGTTTGTACCCCATTACAGCGACCTGGCAAGCCCCTGACCGACCTGACGAAGAAATACCTGCCCCGCCAAGTCCTGTGGTCGCCCGGAGTGCGAACAGGCCTTCCAGTGTCACGGATCCCTCTGATTACCAAATAGGTGGTCCCCTTTACGCAGACCGCTCTCTACCCTTCCGATCCTTGAATGGTCGGCAAAACTAGAAAGACAATTAACCAGACAATAGAGAAACAAGGGGTAACACCAGACAGAGGTACGGAATAGAGTATTGTCACGAATCCTTCTGACTACCAAGATAGTGATCTCTTTATGTAGCTCACTCTCTACTCTTCCGATCCTTGAATGGTCGGCAAAGCTATATAGACAATTAAGCAGGTAACAGATAAAGAAAGGAAAACACCAGACAGAGGTACAGACCAGAGTACAAGTCCTCCCTAGGACTTTAGTATTAGCAGAGGTAATCTGATGTGTGCTTAGGGTGCCACATAGACTGACCTCAGTACCAACGTTAAGGGCAGAACCAAGAGCAGAGTAAATGCCAATACCAGGGGTTATACACAGAAGGGTTCGTTTACAAATGCCAGGGGTCATACACAGGAGGGTTCGTTTGCCAATGCCAAGGGTCATACACAGGAGGGTTCGTTTGCCAATGCCAAGAGTCATACACAGGAGGGTTCGTTTGCCAATGCCAAGGGTCATACACAGGAGGGTTCGTTTGCCAATGCCAAGAGTCATACACAGGAGGGTTCGTTTGCCAATGCCAAGGGTCATACACAGGAGGGTTCGTTTGCCAATGCCAAGGGTTATACACAGGAGGGTAATAGCCAAAAATACACAAGAGCTCTGCGGGAAGTGAATACCACGTCAGGGCACCGGTGTAGTGGTGAGACTGGGTTTTAAACCCGGCGGGTCCGCGTCATAACGCCAGGCCCCGCCCCTCGGCATCCCACGTGAGCGCACCGGAAGCGTTTACATTCGGCGCCTGGCCAGCGAGCAGCGAGGAAGCTGCTGCCAGGCGCCCATCCCCTGACCCACCGTGACAGAACCCCCCCCTCCAGGGGCGGCCACTGGACGACCCCAGGGGCACGGGGGTGCGCCAAATAGAAGGCCTTCACTAGCCTAGGAGCATGGACTTCCGCAGCCGGAATCCAAGAACGATCCTCCGGACCGTACCCACCCAATCGACCAAGTACTGCAAGGACCCCCTAGACATCCTGGCACCCAGAATGGCCTTAACCTCGAACTCCTCCTCGCCCTCCACAGAGACAGGAGGCGGTGGAGCCTGGACCTTGGTGTACCGGTTACATAACAACGGCTTCAAAAGGTTTACATGGAACACATTGTGTATCTTAAAATGGGGGGGTAACGCCAAAGCATAGGAGACAGGGTTGAGTCGCCGTAGAATCTTATAGGGGCGATATACCTAGGAGCCAACTTCATGGAAGGCACTAAGAGCTTGATGTTACGTGAAGAAAGCCAAACCCTGTCCCCAACTTGATACACGGGTGCCTGCCTCCTGTGTCTGTCGGCCTTAGTTTTCTGGATGGCACTACTCTCCTCCAGTGCCCGTCTCACTCTCCCCCAAGTCTCTTTCAATGATGCCAGTTGCTCATCTAAAGCAGGAATCGTGGTATCAGGAAACGTAGCGGGGAGCACGGGAGGATCAAAACCATAAACAGCAAGAAAGGAGAATGTCCTGTGGATTCACTCACTGCGCTGTTCAAAGCATATTCTGCCATGGTAGCAGGTCTGACCAGTTATCTTGTTGTTCTGAGATAAAGCACCTGAGATATTTCTCTATATTTTGGTTTGCTCGTTCTGCTGCTCCGTTGGTCTGGGGGTGATAAGCCGAAGAGAAAGAGAGGTCTATCCCCACGTTCTTACAAACCCTCTCCAGAATCTGGAGATGAATTGGGTCCCCCTATCAGAGACAATCTCCAGAGGGACACCGTGTATGCGGACCACGTTGGCAATGAAAATGGGCACCAGTTCAGCTGCCGAAGGTAGTTTCCGAAGAGGAACATAGTGGCCCATCTTGGAAAACCGATCTATGATCGTAAGTATCACTGTATTCCCTCTTGACTCAGGTAAATCTACTATAAAATCCATGGCTACATGTGACCAGGGTCGTTCGGGGATCGGCAAAGGCTGGAGTAAGCCAATGGGTGCTGTTTTGGGACTTTTCTGCCTTGTGCACACTCGCACACGGCAATGTACTCTTTGACATCTCGGCGCAACGTGGGCCACCAGAGGAGTTTACTGATACTAGACACAGTCTTGGTGATACCCATATGCCCAGAAGTTTTATTATCATGATAGATGTTAAGTACTTCCTCTCTTTCGTTCTCAGGTACAAAGAGTTTCGCAGGAGGTTTTCCCCCAGGAGCTGCACCCTGGACGGTCTGCAACCTTTTTATTAGAGGAGACGAGACACTAATCGTGGTAGCGGCTATAATCCTTTCCTGGGGTACAATGGGATGCCGATCTTGGATATTATGTTCATAAGACTCATACTGTCTCGACAATGCGTCTGCTTTAATGTTTCTGGACCCAGGTCTATAGGTAAGCACGAAATTAAAACTTGAAAGAAACAATGACCATCTCGCTTGTCTGGAATTTAAACGTTTAGCATCTCCAATGTACGTGAGATTCTTATGATCGGTTATGATAACGATGGGGTCCTTAGACCCCTCTAATAAGTATCTCCATTCGGCCAAGGCCGAGATGACTGCTAACAATTCTCTATTTCCAATGTCATAGTTCTTCTCTGCTGGGGACAATTTCCGAGAATAGAAGCCGCATGGATGCAAGGGTTTGTCAGGAGCCTCCCTTTGGGACAAGACTGCACCAAGACCTAGTTCGGAGGCGTCAACTTCTACTTGGAAAGGCAGAGCCGGATCTGGATGTCGGAGAACAGGGGCAGTAGTGAATGCTTGTTTTAGTGCCTCAAAGGCTTGAGTGGCTTGAGGTGTCCATTTCTGATTTCCCACCCTTTCTTTGTCATAGCCGTGAGGGGAGCCACCAAGGCCGAAAAATCTTTAATGAACCTTCGGTAATAGTTCGTAAACCCCAGAAACCTCTGAATGGCTTTAAGCCCTTGGGTAGAGGCCAGTCAAGAATAGCTGAGAGCTTCTTAGGATCCATTTGAAAACCCTCAGGGGTTATTATATAACCAAGGAATTGCACAGTTACTATGTCGAATAGACATTTTTCTAGCTTACAATACAATCCAGCCTTCAATAGTTTTTTCAATACTTGTTTCACGTGGACATGATGAGTGTCCACATCAGGAGAGTATATCAGGATGTCATCCAGATATACTATGACGAATTCTTGCAGAAATTCCCTTAGAGTGTCGTTTATAAGGTCCTGAAAACGGCTGGCGCATTACACAACCCAAAAGGCATCACCAGGTATTCATAATGCCCGCTACGTGTATTAAAAGCCGTTTTCCATTCATCTCCCTTTTTAACCCTAACCAGGTTGTACGCTCCGCGTAAATCAAGCTTCGTATAGACACGGGCCCCTTTTAATCGGTCGAACAATTCTGTTATGAGGGGTATGGGATATGCATTTCTTATAGTTATCCTATTCAAACCTCTATAATCGATGCAAGGTCGCAGATCTCCCTCTTTCTTGGAAACAAAAAGAAACCTGCTCCTGCTGGAGAGGAGGACCGTCTAATGAATCCTCGTTCCAGATTCTCCCTTATGTATTCCTCCATAATGTCGTTCTCTCTTTGTGATAAAGGGTATACGTGACCCCTAGGAGGCATCGTACCGGGGAGTAAATCAATAGCACAGTCATATGGACGATGTGGTGGTAGGACCTCCGTCCTGGCTTTAGAGAACACCTCCTTTAATGCCAGGTAACATTCAGGGACCTCTGTGGACAAAGGAGGGGCTGTGGCAATATTGAGGCTACCAATCACATTGACTCTGCCTAGGCACTTAGACTGACAACTCTGACCCCAACATTTTATGTCTCTCTGGACCCAATCGACAACTGGGTTGTGCTCTGTTAGCCATGGAAACCCAAGAACGACAGGACATGAGGGTGATTCAATAATTTGAAATCTTATTGTTTCCTGGTGCAAAACTCCTGTTTTCATACATACATCGATAGTGTCGTGAGTGATATGTGGACATGACAGGGGTTTACCATCTATGGCCTCCACTATTAGAGGTCTTTCCTTGAGAACCAGAGGTAGGAGGTTTTTGGCAGCAAAATTCTTATCCATAAAATTGCCTGAGGCCCCAGAGTCTAAGAACGCCTCAGTCTTGAGGTGAACCCCCTCCCAGGTTAGGGAGATCGGTAACAGAATCCTGGATTTTTTTTTTTCATTATCCACAAAGGAGGCATACAGAGAACCGATAACCTGGGTATTTCCTGTTCTGAGACCTAATTTGCTATATTCAGGCCTGCTAACCCTGGGTCTCTGAGGACATTGAAGGCGGAAGTGATCTGCTCCTGCACAATAGAAGCAGAGCCCCTTTTCTCTTCTGTGCGCTCTTTCTGCTTCTGAAATACCTGTTTTCCCTATTTGCATGGGTTCAACGACTGGCAAATCTGTTTTCACATTCTCCGAGTTACCTGACGTACTGGTGTGTCTGGGTAATGAGGGTAAAGGAGGCAAGACCCTTCTGGGTCTATCTCTGGGGTGTCTCCTTTCCCTGATTTGATCGTCCATGGCTATACAGAAATCTATCAGGTGGTCTAGATTTTCTGGTAATTTTAAGGGAGCCAGCTCAAACATAAAAGCCTCGTTCAAGCCTTCGGTAAAGGCTAAGGTTAATACGTCGTTCGGCCAAAGTACCTCAGAAGTCAAAGTCTTAAACTCTATGGCATAGTCGGCGACCCTCTTATTACCTTGTTTGATGTGAAACAAGGACCTACCCGCATTGGTAGCCCTTCTAGAGGGATCAAAGGTACGTTTTAACTCAGAGGTAAAACCCTCATAGTCATAAATGATGGGTTTCTTATTTTCCCACAACGGCGTAGCCCACAATAAAGCTTTTTCTGTTAAATGATTAATCAGATATCCTACTTTGGCTTTATCAGACATACAAGAACCTGGGTTGTTCTCAAACAAGATCTCGAGTTGAGTCAAAAAACCCCGGCATAGGCTTGGTGTACCATCATAGCGTAGGGGTGCCTTCATACTAAGCCTATGTCCTTCAGGGGGGACGGAACTGACCCTAGGTAATACTGGATCTGGAGGGTTTGTGGTACCTGTATTGGACCGATTTAACAGGGTTTGCAGAGCGAGAGAAATCTGGTCCATCCTATGGTCCTGTTCCTCTTGTCTGGCTGCGATACGTGCCAGCTGGTTAGAGAGGTCTGCGGGATCCATTGGCCCTGACGTAATGTCACGGATCCCTCTGATTACCAAAATAGTGGTCCCTTTACGCAGACCGCTCTCTACCCTTCCGATCCTTGAATGGTCGGCAAAACTAGAAAGACAATTAACCAGACAATAGAGAAACAAGGGGTAACACCAGACAGAGGTACGGAATAGAGTATTGTCACGAATCCTTCTGACTACCAAGATAGTGATCTCTTTATGTAGCTCACTCTCTACTCTTCCGATCTTGAATGGTCGGCAAAGCTATATAGACAATTAAGCAGGTAACAGATAAAGAAAGGAAAACACCAGACAGAGGTACAGACCAGAGTACAAGTCCTCCCTAGGACTTTAGTATTAGCAGAGGTAATCTGATGTGTGCTTAGGGTGCCACAATAGACTGACCTCGTCGGTACAACGTTAAGGGCAGAACCAAGAGCAGAGTAAATGCCAATACCAGGGGTTATACACAGAAGGGTTCGTTTACAAATGCCAGGGGTCATACACAGGAGGGTTCGTTTGCCAATGCCAAGGGTCATACACAGGAGGGTTCGTTTGCCAATGCCAAGAGTCATACACAGGAGGGTTCGTTTGCAATGCCAAGGGTCATACACAGGAGGGTTCGTTTGCCAATGCCAAGAGTCATACACAGGAGGGTTCGTTTGCCAATGCCAAGGGTCATACACAGGAGGGTTCGTTTGCCAATGCCAAGGGTTATACACAGGAGGGTAATAGCCAAAAATACACAAGAGCTCTGCGGGAAGTGAATACCACGTCAGGGCACCGGTGTAGTGGTGAGACTGGGTTTTAAACCGGCGGGTCCCGTCATAACGCCAGGCCCCGCCCCTCGGCGTCCCACGTGAGCGCACCCGGAAGCGTTTACATTCGGCGCCTGGCCAGCGAGCAGCGAGGAAGCTGCTGCCAGGCGCCCCATCCCCTGACCCACCGTGACATCCAGCAACTGAAGGCCGCCCTGACCCAAGCTCCCCTACTAGCAGCTCCCAACTATAACAAACGTTTTGTTGTCCACACAGACGCTTCAATGTTCGGACTGGGAGCTGTCCTAAGTCAAGTGGGGGACGACGGGGGGTCACCCGGTGGCGTTCATCAGCCGGAAGCTGTTACCGTGGGAGGTGGGGTATGCTGCAGTGGAGAAGGAGTGTCTGGCCTTGGTCTGGGCCCTCCGGAAGCTCCAACCCTATGTCTACGGTCGGTCCTTCACCGTGATGACCGACCATAATCCCCTGGTGTGGCTCAACCGAGTGGCGGGGGAAAATGGCCACCTATTGCGGTGGAGCCTGGCTCTCCAACTCTTTAACTTTACCATTCAATACCGGCCCGGGTCGCAAAACGGCAACACCGATGGGTTATCGCGGCAGTCGGCCCGGGAACCAGGGGATCTGGGAGCACCGACTACCCCGGTACGACCCATTGGGGTCCAACCGGGTGTGTCGGACCTTGGGAAGGGGGAGGAGTGTCACGGAATGGCCCAGCACCCTCAGCCAGGGACCGTCCTTTATGTCGGGGTTTGTCCATAGACTCTGAGGTGCCGTTGCACCCGCGGAGTTCCGCAAGTTATTTTCATTTAGATGTGGTTTTGTGTGTGGTGCAATAAAAGTGTCCCCGTGTGTGTATTGTGAAATGTATGTAAATTCCTTTGTGTGCCTTGCCTTGTGTGCCAGTAATTAGCCAGTCAGCATCAAACCCCAGTAACTAGCCAGTATCAGACCCCCAGTAATTAGCCAGTATCAGACCCCCAGTAATTAGCCAGTATCAGACTCCCAGTAATTAGCCAGTATTAGACCCCCAGTAATTAGCCAGTATCAGACCCCAGTAATTAGACATGCAGTATCAGACCCCAGTAATTAGCCAGTATCAGACCCCAGTAATTAGACAGCCAGTATCAGACCCCAGTAATTAGCCAGTATCAGACCCCAGTAATTAGCCAGCCAGTATCAGACCCCAGTAAATAGCCAGCCAGTATCAGACCCCAGTAATTAGCCAGTATCAGACCCCCAGTAATTAGCCAGTATCAGACCACAGTAATTAGCAAGCATCAGACCCCCAGTAATTAGCCAGTATCAGACCCCCAGTAATTAGCCAGTATCAGACCACAGTAATTAGCAAGCATCAGACCCCCAGTAATTAGCCAGTATCAGACCCCCAGTAATTAGACATGCAGTATCAGACCCCAGTAATTAGACAGCCAGTATCAGACCCTAGTAATTAGCCAGTATCAGACCCCCAGTATTTAGCCAGTATCAGACCCCAGTAATTAGACATGCAGTATCAGACCCCAGTAATTAGACAGCCAGTATCAGACCCCAGTAATTAGCCAGTATCAGACCCCAGTAATTAGCCAGTATCAGACCCCAGTAATTAGCCAGCCAGTATCAGACCCCAGTAAATAGCCAGCCAGTATCAGACCCCAGTAATTAGCCAGTATCAGACCCCCAGTAATTAGCCAGTATCAGACCACAGTAATTAGCAAGCATCAGACCCCCAGTAATTAGCCAGTATCAGACCCCAGTAATTAGCCAGTATCAGACCACAGTAATTAGCAAGCATCAGACCCCCAGTAATTAGCCAGTATCAGACCCCCAGTAATTAGACATGCAGTATCAGACCCCAGTAATTAGACAGCCAGTATCAGACCCTAGTAATTAGCCAGTATCAGACCCCCAGTATTTAGCCAGTATCAGACCCCAGTAATTAGACAAGCAGTATCAGACCCCAGTAATTAGCCAGTATCAGACCCCCAGTAATTAGACATGCAGTATCAGACCCCCAGTAATTAGCCAGTATCAGACCCCCAGTAATTAGCCAGTATCAGACCCCAGTAATTAGCCAGCATCAGACCCCAGTAATTAGCCAGTATCAGACCCCAGTAATTAGCCAGTATCAGACCCCAGTAATTAGACAGCCAGTATCAGACCCCAGTAATTAGCCAGTCAGCATCAGACCCCAGTAATTAGCCAGTATCAGACCCCAGTAATTAGCCAGTCAGCATCAGACCCCAGTAATTAGCCACTATCAGACCCCCAGTAATTAGCCAGTATTAGACCCCCAGTAATTAGCTAGTATCAGACCCCAGTAATTAGACATGCAGTATCAGACCCCAGTAATTAGCCAGTATCAGACCCCAGTAATTAGCCAGTATCAGACCCCCGTAATTAGACAGCCAGTATCAGACCCCAGTAATTAGCCAGTATCAGACCCAGTAATTAGCCAGTATCAGACCCCCAGTAATTAGCCAGTATCAGACCACAGTAATTAGCCAGTATCAGACCCCCAGTATTTAGCCAGTATCAGACCCCAGTGTGAAGGAATGGCTCAGCACCCTCAGCCAGAGATGGGTTTTCAGGACACTGTTATTTAATGAACATGTGTTTGTGCCGTTGCACCAACGTCCCTGCCTTCTAGCTGACCGAAGAATGACCTGTAAACAAAAGTGTTGTTGTGTAATGAATGCCGTTTCAAATTTGCCGCCTTTTTTTTGCCGCCTTATTTTTGAATCAGACCAGCTGGTCCCGAATCGGCAACGCCCCGATGCACTTTAAGCCAATGATACCTGTGGGGGCGGGCCGGGGGTTTTCCATGTGGAGCTCAGGTTGAAAGTATAAATACAGATGTTGTTCTGAATAAAAGTGTCTTTGGTTTTGAGTTCATGCAGCTGCGTCTCGTGTCTCTGTTTTGCCATGTTTGCAGCGTGCCTGACATCCCTCGTGGTTCGCACCACCGGCGAAATACAATTCTATCATGCGCCGCTGCTTGCGCGATCCGAATACTCCTAGCCGACTGAACGTGACCAGCTAACTACCGGGAGATCCGAGAATTCGTACCTTGTAACGTGTGGGCGTTTCGACCGCCGCACGATCCGACTCTGCGGTCGAACGAATTAAGCTGTGTCTAGTGAGGGTGAGATCCGGACAGGTTGGTGCCGTGCCGCGGATGTTTTTCTCGACCGCTGGGCGATACGAATACCCAGACGAGATCGATCGTCAACTAACTCGCTAGTGGAAGATCCGAATCCTCACAGAATCAAGCCGTTCCGATCTACGACCGTAAAGGTCTGCGTACAGATCCGTGGCCAGCTGCTCGAGACGCTGAGCGACACTTCTCAGTAGTCGGGCTAGGTACACATCAAGGTCCCCTTGACTGCGTGGGTCATCCAGATCACAAAGACATACCCGGCCGCTCGAGACGCCGAGTGCCACAACCTTGGTAGTCGGGCCGGGGGAAGAATCAAAACGAAGGGGGAACACACCTGCAGATTAGAGCACACCCGCAGGCGGATGATAACATCAGGTTCCGTCACACTGGTGCAGCGGTGGGATAGCTCTCTGCACCCCCCCCCAAGAAGACCCGCAACATGTTGGTGTACGATCACTACACCAGGGACACCCTGCGTGTCATGTTGGAGGACCGGGGAGGAACGCCGGGTAACAAAAAGAAGAAAACCATAATTAAAGAACTGACCAGGATGGATCAGGACAGGCGACGACACCCGTGCTCACCCCTGTCCTCGCAGAGGAAGCGGAAAGTGCCTTCAGCCGAAGGGCGCGGCAGCGGATCGCCCTGCTCGGAGCTGCCCCATCGGAGGCTGAGATAACAAAAGCGATCCAGGAGACCCAGCAGGAAGAAGAACAAGAAAAGGAGCGTCAGCACGAGCTGCGATTGGCAGCGCTCCGTGAGACAAAGATTGAACATTTTGCCCCTGACCCTTATCCCGTAGACCCCGGGATGAGGAGTACAGCTCGACTGGAGCTTCACCCTGGAATTCCGCACCCCCCAGCGATACCCCGTACGGGACTTACAGCTCGACTGGAGCCTGTATTGGGGAACCCGCACAGCCCAGCGGACCTTGGATAGAGACTTACAGCCCGCCTGGAGTTACATCGAGGACGCCACATTCCCCGTCGAGAACATGGAGGGCGAATTTCTGAGAAGACTGCAGGAGAGCCTGGATCAGTATTTCGGGTCCATGGTGGAGCCCACGGGGCTTGAGTGGCGGGACGAGGTCCGCCAAGAACTTCAGAATGAGGCGCTGCCCCCTGAAAGAAATTGCGAGTTTTGGGAGCCCGAGATGTTCCCATGGGTCCCTATCGGGATGACAGTAGAGGAGCTGGCCCGGTCGGAAGAGGCACAGCAGGTGCCAAGTGTCCAGGATGGGCCGTGTGAGGGGCCCGAGGGGTCCCGGGAGGAAATGGTCCTCCCAAGCCCGCCAGAAGACACGGCGGCCGTGTCCGCGGGTCCAGCAGAAGAGCTGGCCACGGGGCAGAGCGCCGCTGGCCTCTGCCCACTCCCCGTCTGCCCTGAGGAGCCGCAGGATTTCTCCGTGCTGGCGATCCCGCAGCCATCGTTCCCTGATCCCCTGGATGTCAGTGTTGCATACTACCCCCCAGCAGAAGAGCTGGCAACGGGGCAGAGCGCCGCTGGCCTCTGCCCACTCCCCGTCTGCCCTGAGGAGCCGCAGGATTTCTCCGTGCTGGCGATCCGCAACCATCGTTCCCTGATCCCCTGGATGTCAGTGTTGCATCCTACCCCCCAGCAGAAGAGCTGGCAACGGGGCAGAGCGCCGCTGGCCTCTGCCACTGTCCGAATGCCCTGAGGAACAGCCAGGTTCACCCCAGCTGTTCGGCCGCGCGCAGCCGTTGTTCTTCCCCGACCCCCCGCCCCGCAAGTTGTGCCTACATCCAACTCCCCAGTGGAAGAGCTGGCCACGGGGCGGAGCGCCGCTGGCCTCTGCCCACTCCCCGTCTGCCCTGAGGAGCCGCAGGATTTCTCCGTGCTGGCGACCCCGCAGCCATCGTTCCCTGATCCCCTGGATGTCAGTGTTGCATCCCACCCCCCAGCAGAAGAGCTGGCAACGGGGCAGAGCGCCGCTGCCTCTGCCCACTGTCCGAATGCCCTGAGGAACAGCCAGGTTCACCCCAGCTGTTCGGCCCGCAGCCGTTGTTCTTCCCCGACCCCCCGCAAGTTGTGTCTGCATCCAACCCCCCAGTGGAAGAGCTGGCCACGGGGCAGAGCGCCGCTGGCCTCTGCCCACTCCCCGTCTGCCCTGAGGAGCCGCAGGATTTCTTCGTGCTGGCGACCCCGCAGCCGTTCTTCCCTGTTCTCCTGGATGTCAACGCTACATCCAACCTCCCAGCGGAAGAGCCGGCAACGGGGCAGAGCGCCGCTGGCCTCTGCCCATTTCCCGACTGTCCTGAGGAACAACAGGGGTTTTCCGAGCCGGTGACCCCGCAGCTGTTGTCCTCACCCGACCCTCCGAAAGTTGTTTCAGAATCCACCCCCTCAGCAGCAGAGCTGCCAACGGGACAGAGCACCGCTGGCCTCTGCCCACTCGCTGCCGTATGCCTTGAGGAGCAGCCTGATTCACCCCGACGGCTTTGCTGGCCGCCATGGTACGTCCTTGGGATGGAGGAAACCATCCTCCCACCAGGGGACACACACCCAGCTGACGCGCTGGCCGCAGGGCAGAGCCTGCTTCCGCTCTGCCCATTCCCACAGCCCTTTGGCCCAGAGGCCCGCGCAGCCACGATTTCCCTCTGCGGCTGGCCCGGGTACTCGGGGCGCGTGCAGTTAGCACCTGTTTTCCCCGGGTGCGAGATAGTCCCGGAGGGGGCACAGGGGGTGCTCCTCCCGGCCACAGGACCCTTTTGCCGGAGGGGGTAACCCCAAACCCGCGTGGCCTCCACCCACTTGGTACGGCCGCAGGGCCAACTGGAGAAGCCTGGTGGCTCGGCCTCTCCCAACTGACTATGGACCTGAGAGCACCGACTTCCCGGTACGACCCGTTGGGGTCCAACCGGGTTCGTCGGACTTTGGGGAGGGGGAGGAATGTGAAGGAATGGCTCAGCACCCTCAGCCAGAGATGGGTTTTCAGGACACTGTTATTTAATGAACATGTGTTTGTGCCGTTGCACCAACGTCCCTGCCTTCTAGCTGACCGAAGAATGACCTGTAAACAAAAGTGTTGTTGTGTAATGAATGCCGTTTCAAATTTGCCGCCTTTTTTTTGCCGCCTTATTTTTGAATCAGACCAGCTGGTCCCGAATCGGCAACGCCCCGATGCACTTTAAGCCAATGATACCTGTGGGGGCGGGCCGGGGGTTTTCCATGTGGAGCTCAGGTTGAAAGTATAAATACAGATGTTGTTCTGAATAAAAGTGTCTTTGGTTTTGAGTTCATGCAGCTGCGTCTCGTGTCTCTGTTTGCCAAGCGTGCCTGACATCCCTCGTGGTTCAGCACCCCGGACGAAATACAATTCTATCATGCGCCGCTGCTGCGCGATCCGAATACTCCTAGCCGACTGAACGTGACCAGCTAACTACCGGGAGATCCGAGAATTCGTACCTTGTAACGTGTGGGCGTTTCGACCGCCGCACGATCCGACTCCTGCGGTCGAACGAATTAAGCTGTGTCTAGTGAGGGTGAGATCCGGACAGGTTGGTGCCGTGCCGCGGATGTTTCTTCGACCGCTGGGCGATACGAATACCCAGACGATCGATCGTCAACTAACTCGCTAGTGGAAGATCCGAATCCTCACAGAATCAAGCCGTTCCGATCTACGACCGTAAAGGTCTGCGTACAGATCCGTGGCCAGCTGCTCGAGACGCTGAGCGACACTTCTCAGTAGTCGGGCTAGGTACACATCAAGGTCCCCTTGACTGCGTGGGTCATCCAGATCACAAGACATACCCGGCCGCTCGAGACGCCGAGTGCCACAACCTTGGTAGTCGGGCCGGGGGAAGAATCAAAACGAAGGGGGAACACACCTGCAGATTAGAGCACACCCGCAGGCGGATGATAACATCAGGTTCCGTCACACCCAGTAATTAGACATGCAGCATCAGACCCCAGTAATTAGACAGCCAGTATCAGACCCTAGTAATTAGCCAGTATCAGACCCCCAGTATTTAGCCAGTATCAGACCCCAGTAATTAGACATGCAGTATCAGACCCCAGTAATTAGCCAGTATCAGACCCCCAGTAATTAGTCAGCCAGTATCAGACCCCAGTAATTAGCCAGCCAGTATCAGACCCCAGTAATTAGCCAGTATCAGACCCCCAGTAATTAGCCAGTATCAGACCCCAGTAATTAGCCAGTATCAGACCACAGTAATTAGCCAGTATCAGACCCCCAGTAATTAGCCAGTATCAGACCCCCAGTAATTAGACATGCAGTATCAGACCCCATTAATTAGCCAGTATCAGACCCCAGTAATTAGACAGCCAGTATCAGACCCCAGTAATTAGCAAGTATCAGACCCCAGTAATTAGCCAGTATCAAACCCCAGTAATTAGCCAGTATCAGACTCCCAGTAATTAGACAGCCAGTATCAGACCCCAGTAATTAGACAGCCAGTATCAGACCCCAGTAATTAGCCAGTATCAGACCCCCAGTAATTAGCCAGTATCAGACCCCCAGTAATTAGCCAGTATCAGAGACCGACAGTAATTAGCCAGTATCAGAGACCCCCCAGTAATTAGACATGCAGTATCAGACCCCAGTAATTAGCCAGCCAGTATCAGACCCCAGTAATTAGCCAGTATCAGACCCCCAGTAATTAGCCAGTATCAGACCACAGTAATTAGCAAGCATCGGACCACAGCAATTAGTCAGTATCAAACCCCCAGTAATTAGCCAGTATCAGACCCCAGTAATTAGCCAGTATCAGACCCCCAGTATTTAGTCAGTATCAGACCCCAGTAATTAGCCAGTATCAGACCCCAGTAATTAGCAAGCATCGGACCACAGCAATTAGCCAGTATCAAACCCCCAGTAATTAGCCAGTATCAGACCCCAGTAATTAGCCAGTATCAGACCCCCAGTAATTAGCCAGTATCAGACCCCAGTAAGTAGCCAGTATCAGACCCCCAGTAATTAGCCAGTATCAGAGACCAACAGCAATTAGCCAGTATCAGAGACCCCCCAGTAATTAGACATGCAGTATCAGACCCCAGTAATTAGCCAGCCAGTATCAGACCCCAGTAATTAGCCAGTATCAGACCCCCAGTAATTAGCCAGTATCAGACCCAACAGTAATTAGCAAGCATCGGACCACAGCAATTAGCCAATATCAAACCCCCAGTAAATAGCCAGTATCAGACCCCAGTAATTAGCCAGTATCAGACCCTAGTAATTATCCAGTATCAGACCCCAGTAATTAGCCAGTATCAGACCACAGTAATTAGCAAGCATCAGACCACAGTAATTAGCCAGTATCAGACCCCAGTAATTAGCCAGTATCAGACCCCCAGTAATTAGACATGCAGTATCAGACCCCAGTAATTAGACAGCCAGTATCAGACCCCAGTAATTAGACAGCCAGTATCAGACCCCAGTAATTAGCCAGTCTCAGACCCCCAGTAATTAGCCAGTATCAGACCCCCAGTAATTAGCCAGTATCAGACTCCCAGTAATTAGCCAGTATCAGACCCCAGTAATTAGACAGCCAGTATCAGACCCCAGTAATTAGCCAGTATCAGACCCCAGTAATTAGCCAGTATCAGACCCCAGTAATTAGCCAGTATCAGACCCGAGTAATTAGACAGCCAGTATCAGACCCCAGTAATTAGCCAGTATCAGACCCCAGTAATTAGCCAGTATCAGACCCCCAGTAATTAGCCAGTATCAGACTCCCAGTAATTAGCCAGTATCAGACCCCAGTAATTAGCCAGTATCAGACCCCAGTAATTAGCCAGTATCAGACTCCCAGTAATTAGCCAGTATCAGACCCCAGTAATTAGACAGCCAGTATCAGACCCCAGTAATTAGCCAGTATCAGACCCGAGTAATTAGACAGCCAGTATCAGACCCCAGTAATTAGCCAGTATCAGACCCCAGTAATTAGACAGTATCAGACCCCCAGTAATTAGGCAGTATCAGACCCCAGTAATTAGACATGCAGTATCAGACCCCAGTAATTAGCCAGTATCAGACCCCCAGTAATTAGACATGCAGTATCAGACCCCAGTAATTAGCCTGTATCAGACTCCCAGTAATTAGCCAGTATCAGACCCCAGTAATTAGCCAGTATCAGACCCCAGTAATTAGCAAGCATCGGACCACAGTAATTAGCAAGCATCAGACCACAGTAAATAGCCAGTATCAGACACCAGTAATTAGCCAGTATCAGACCCCCAGTAATTAGCCAGTATCAGAGACCCCCAGTAATTAGCCAGTATCAGAGACCCCCAGTAATTAGTATCAGAGACCCCCAGTAATTAGCCAGTATCAGACCCCAGTAATTAGCCAGTACCAGACCCCCAGTAATTAGCCAGTATCAGACCACAGTAATTAGCAAGCATCGGACCACAGTAATTAGCCAGTATCAGACCCCCAGTAATTAGCCAGTATCAGACCCCAGTAATTAGCCAGTATCAGACCCCCAGTAATTAGCTAGTATCAGAGACCCCCAGTAATTAGTCAGTATCAAAGACCCCCAGTAATTAGCCAGCCAGCATCACACCCCAATAATTAGCTAGCCTCTGCACACACACACACACACACCCCACCCCAGCTTGTTACATACTTACCATAGGTAAGTATGGTCTCCACTCTCTCCACTTCCCCTCCAGGCACGTGCTGGACACTTCCAGCACAGCAGGGGAGGCTCTGCTTTGTGTGGCTGTGGAGGCGGAAGGGGTGGGGCCATCACATCCCCATGTGAGCAGCTGTCCTCTTCTTCCTCCTCCTCTCCCCCTGGCAGGGCCTTTACTTCTGGTGCAGCGTGTGGGAGTTTGATCCCACACGCTGCTGATCAAATGGGAGACCAGGTGCCTGACCCCCTTCCTAGACTGTGGGGCAAGCAGGGCTAGTCCGGGCCCCCCACCCATCCGGCTGTGGGCCCCCAGACTCAGGGGCCCGGGTACAGTGGTACCCACTGCACCCCTGGTAGTTACGCCCCTGACATGAATCATATGGAACCTTGTGAAAGTTCTGTGGGAATACAAAATGACATAAATTATATATAGATTATATTATAATAAAATGTACACCCTGGAAATGTACTATGCTACGCATTTGTGATATGAATATCGTGCTAATAGCAATGATGTAAATCGAATTCCCTATTAAGACCCCTAGGCCATAAAGCATCCAATTTATGTATCCAGCTTTTTTCATTTTTTTTAACAATTTGATTCTATCTTCTCCCTGATGTAAAATCGGGACATGATCAATTATCTGGAATCTGAGTTGTCCTATATTATGTGTACAGTCAAGGAAATGCTCAGGTATCGGTAGATCCACACGACCCGTCCTAATGGTTGACTTGTGCTTCGTAAATCGTTCCTTCATTTTCATCGTGGTTTCTCCCACATATAAAAAGCCACATGGGCATTTCAACAAATAAATCACATAGGACGAGTCGCATGTATAATAGTCCCGAATCCAGATCTTTTCTCCCGTATGTGGATGTAATAAAAAGCAAGCAAGGCACGGAAACGTGCCCTTTCTTTGAGGACCAAGGAATCCTTGTTGTTTCTCTCTAAATGGACCTATATCCGCCTTAATTAGATGATCCCTCAAGTTCCTATTCCGTTCATATGCAAAATTTGGAGGGCTTTGAAAAAATGGGATCTCTCTATATGCTCTATGTAAAATGCCCCAATGTTTCTTTAAAATGTTGTTAATATGCCCACTCACCTCGCTAAATTTATGTGTTATGTCGACGTTTAGGTATTGTAATCCTTGAACCCGCCTTAGGTGTTATGTCCTTAAGAAAGAACAGTCCTCTTGGGTTTTTGTAAACAAGTTCTATTACTTTATTGAATTGAATGCTGTTCAGCAGGGGGCAGTTTCAGCATTCAAAATAAAACAAACACATCCCTATAACACAAACCCTAGCCCCTTTTGAGCGCTGACTCACTTAAAGATCCCTTACTATCAGTGTGCTTTCTTTTTTAAACTAAACAAACATAGGTTTCACCAACCTTAGAACTGTTGTTTATGCTTGGACCAAAAAAACTTTGCTTCTCTCTACACAGGCACCTCCCTCAGAGTGAAAAGCAGGCAGTGATTTATTTTTACTGCTGCTAAATGACTTCCAGCTGACCAGTGTGTGGAGAGTTGAAGAACCTTTTGGGCTTCCGTAATGTAGTTCACAAATGCTCCCCCTGTAGCTAAATATCATATCCCTCCCTAAAAACATTAGAGGGAATATACACACCGTCACAGACCACACCGTGTACTTTATCACAGTATCCTCTCTGAAATAATAGTCTTTCTATCTAATCCTTCTGCCCTCTGTAATTCTTTTCAAATTAATATTTATTAACCCTTTCGCTGCGGAGGACGCGCTCAGCGCATCCACCCGCAGGTAACGTTCCTTGCAGTGGACACGCTGAGGGCATCCTCCCTCTGGGGCCAGCGTTCGGCCGGGTTCCGGCCAATCGCTGTCCCCCCCGGTGCGGGCTGACATCCTCGATGTCAGTCCAGCACCCGGAACCGCCGCCGGCCTAATTAGCTGTCATCGCGGCGGCGCGATGACACCTAATTCAGGCGCCCCCCGCATGTGCGGAGGAGGCGCCTGAAAGGGAGGGGGGAGGTCCTTCGGACCTCTCTCCCTCCCAATCGCCGGCGTTGCGGGGGTTAATCCAGGCACCGTTTGGAAGGGCACAGCCTGCCCTTCCTAACGGTACCTGGAATTAACCCCATGGGGGCTGGATCACGAATCGGCGCCGAAAAGCGCCGGTTCGTGATCCTTTCCCGGAGCTGGCCGACATCTTGGATGTCGACCAAGCTTCCGGGAATGCCCCCTGAGGCCTGGCATCATCGTGCATAGCACGATGACGCCAGTCCTGGAGTTAACCCCTAACTGCCACCAATGGTATAGATAGGGGGTTCCAATGAACCCCCTATCTCCCGATCCGTGGCAGTTAGGGGTTAATGTTTGATATTGTTGGATCGGCCAGAGCATGGCCGTTCCAACAATACCAAACTTGACTATGAAATTTGTTTTAAAAAAAATTAAAAATAAAAAAATATTTATTTTTTTTTAAAAAATTCTAAAAAAAATAAACAAGTTTTTTTTTCTTTTTTTTTGGTTTGTTAATGCAGCAATATTGTTCCCATTTCAATTATAATGTGAACAATGATGCTGCACTAACAATTTTTGTATGCTTTGCGTTTGTTAAAAAATCACGTAATTTTCCCCAAAAAAATGTAACGAGACCCCATCTCTAATTTTTTTAACAAGCGCACCCCATACAAAATATAACCGCAATTGCTCGCATGTTAAAATCTGAAAAAAAAACACTTTACACGTTGTAAATTATTGAAAATTCATATTTTATTGCATTTTTTGTTATTATATACAGACAGGTCATGGCGTATACATATAATAATGACATATTATGAATCTGCCGAGTCTGTCGGAAAGAACAATATATAATATGTCTGGGTCATATACTAAAATAAGCCTTCAAAACACGTTTAAACATGATGAGCAAAATCGGTAAAAATGACCTCAGCACAGAGGCGGGAAATGCCTCAGCAGCGAAAGGGTTAAAGGTTTTAAAACTTGTTTCTGTTCACAAAAAGAAATATTCACAACAAAAGCAGTCAACTAATTAGGGATACAGAAAGAAAGAAAAGAAAAGGGAAAGTGAGGGAGGGAGGGGGAAGAATTCCATCGATCTCATAAAATGTTTACAATATAATATTCAAGCAGTACAACAATAAGTGCTAATAAGTATACAGTGACATTAAACATAGTTATTTACAGAAGTATACACATAAACCGAAAAGGTCAAATCAAACCCGTAAAGCGCAGCCATTAACATTACCTACAGTATCATCTTCCCATACGTTCCAAAAATATTTCAACTTATTTATTTATTTATAAAGGATTTTACCAGGAAGGATACATTGAGATTTCTCTCGTTTTCAAGTATGTTCTGGGTTCAAGAACATTGAAGTTTTACAGTTACAGAAATACAAAGTAATACAATGCAAGATATAAAAAAAACACAAATATACAGATTAACAGAAAATAAATATGTAGGAAATAGTCATTATGTTACATGTTTACAGGTGCATTCTGTATTGAGGTATGTTAGTAAGGAGCTCTTGAGTGACTTAAGACTGGGGGAAGATTTGATGGTGTCTGGGAGGTTATTCCATAATTGTGGTGCTCTGTAGGAAAATGAGGACCGAGCCACTGTCTTTTTGTATTGGGGTATTGCAAGTAAGGTGCTGGTCCTGGATCGGAGGTTATAAGATGAGGGAGCTGCTGGGGGAAGCAGTCTATTCAGATAGGGTGGCAACTTCCCAGAAAAGCTCTTAAGCACCAGGCTGGAAAGGTGAAGGGTGCGTTTAGACTCCAGCGATGGCCAGTTTAGCTCTTTTAACGTGTCACAAAGGTGGGTCATGTAGTTACATTGTAATGCAAAGCGGCAGAATGAGTTATACAATGTAGTAAGTTTCTGGAGGTGTGTTTGAGGGGCTGCTGTATACACTACATCTCTGTAATCAATAGCCGGCATAAGCATTGGTTGTACAATCTGCTTTCTTACCACGGGGCTCAGGCAGGATTTGTTTCTGTACAGGGTGTGACGGAATGGAGTATCCGCCTGCGGTCCTGCTCTATCTGACCCCCTCTTTGGTGTTGCCAAGCCCGACTACCGAGTGGCACGGCACCCGGCGTCTCGAGCGGCTTGGGTAGAAGACCACGTGGCGGTGGAGATCTGGAGAGTAGATGGGGCACCCACGGTGGAAATCCGCCCGACTACCGAGTGGCACGGCACTCGGCGTCTCGGGCAGCGGATCTACTGACCATTGAAAGGCTGGAGACGGTCTGCGTGGCGAACCGCGGTTCGGTAGAGTCTCCTTGAAGATGCAGGCACGACGCTGCGTCGAGGTCCCGATTCGGGGTGGTTGCGGTATCCCGAGGTACCAATTCAAGGTGGTGCAATGGCGCGGCGAATCGAGGTTCTGCTGCGGAGTTAGAATGACCCGTTCCTGGGTAGTGGTGAGATATAGCCGACGTGAAATGACAACACCAGGCAGAGCTGTATGTTTCAAACACTCAGATGATCTGAATCCTTTAATGAACAACGCCACTATTTATGCTCCAGTACAACAGTCATAATTTGCATACCCATACTAATTAGGAGCCTATCCATACAATGAGGTATGGCAGTTATTTACAATCAACATTCTTCACATTCTCTTAGCCTTCAGTCCACATAACATTTGTACATCTATTGTTCCAGCACATCAGATTAAACACACACTCTATCAGAGATCCCTTAAATTAAACATGTACTTAGATAATGGGGAAAATCCCTGACGCATAATTTACACAACAGCAAAGCTTGTTTACTGTTTTATACAAAGAACATTTACCTACAGGAATATAGTATTTTAAAACCAAAGCTATGTCATTTTTCACTAAACTAAATTAAACTAAAACCAAACGATGTAAAACATATTTAAAACCACACAATATAAATGAACATAAGGTCTTCCCCAAAGCAACGGTCTATGTCTTTTGGGGTTTTCGCCATGGAAATAAAAGTCTTGGGTTTGACGTGGGGAGCGCTACGTCAGTTCCATGACATATCTCCCCTCCCCAAAGGAGTCCGACGGCCACAGTTGGACCCCAACGGGTCGACGCGGGGTCGTTGGAGCAATAGTCCATACCTGGGTCCATAGTCTGTTGGGAGGAGGCGAGCCACCAGGCTTCTCCATTTGTCCTTGCGGCAGTGCCTGGCGTGTTGGGGGTACAAATCTTTGGGGGTACCCCCTCCGGAATAAGGGTCCTGTGGTCGGGGAGGGGTACCGCCTGTACCACCTCCAGAGGTATCGCGCACCCGGGAAAAACGGGTGCTAAATGCACGCGCCCCGAGTGCCCTGGTCAGCCGTTGGAAAAAACAGTGGCTGCATGGGGCCTCCGGGCCAAAGGGGTGTGGAGATGGACAGAGTTGAAACAGGCTCTGCCCCATTGCCAGCGCGTCGGCTGGGAGGTTCAAGGCCGAGGAAGGGTCCCCGGGCAGGAGAATGGCGTCCTCCATCTCCGGTGGGGTCAGTGGCTGCGGGATAAGCAGCCGGGGTATCCTCTTTCTGCTCCTCGGGACAGACGAGAGAGGGTGGGCAGAGGCCAGCGGCACTCTGCCCCGTTGCCAGCTCTTCTGCTGGGTAAGCGGGTGTGGGAACAAAGTCCAGGGGGTCGGATGGGG
This sequence comes from Leptobrachium leishanense, assembly GCA_009667805.1. Taxonomy (NCBI): domain Eukaryota; kingdom Metazoa; phylum Chordata; class Amphibia; order Anura; family Megophryidae; genus Leptobrachium; species Leptobrachium leishanense. Next base: position 21,551 of record RXON01003729.1, read on the forward strand.
TCAACGGCTGCGGGATAAGCAGCCCAGGTAAATCCTCCTTCTGCTCCTCAGGGTAGACGATGGAGGGTGGGCAGGGTCCAGCGGCACTCTGCCCCGTTACCAGCTCTTCTGCTGGGGAGGTGGGTACAGGAACAAAGTCCAGGGGGTTGGATGGGGTAAGCGGCTGCGGGATAAGCAGCTCGAGGGTATCCCCCTTCTGCTCCTCAGGGCAGATGGTGGAGGATGGGCAGAGGCCAGCGGCACTCTGTCCGGTTGCCAGCTCTTCTGCTGGGGAAGCGGGTGCAGGAATGACGTCCAGGCGGTTGGATGGGGTCAACGGCTGCGGGATAAGCAGCTCGGGTAAATCCTCCTTCTGCTCCTCGGGGCAGATGAGGAGGGTGGCAGAGGCCAGCGGCACTCTGCCCCGTTGCCAGCTCTTCTGCTGGGGAGGTGGGTACAGGAACAAAGTCCAGGGGGTCGGATGGGGTCAACGGCTGCGGGATAAGCAGCTCAGGTAAATCCTCCTTCTGCTCCTCAGGGCAGACGAGGGAGGGTGGGCAGAGGCCAGCGGCACTCTGCCCCGTTGCCAGCTCTTCTGCTGGGGAGGTGGGTACAGGAACAAAGTCCAGGGGGTGGATGGGGTAAGCGGCTGCGGATAAGCAGCTCGGGGAAATCCTCCTTGTGCTCCTCGGGGCAGACGAGGAGGGTGGGCAGAGGCCAGCGGCACTCTGCCCCGTTGCCAGCTCTTCTGCTGGGTAAACGGACACTGCCACAGTGTCTTCTTGCGGGGGGGAGGATAACTTCCTCACTGGGCCACTCGGACCCTTTACGCGGCCCATTCTGGTCGCTTGGCACCTGCCGTGCTTCTTCTGAGCTGGCCGGCTCATCTACTGTGGTCCCGACGGGGACCCATGGGAGCATCTCGGGCTCCAATACTTCAGTGTCACTTGGGCTGTCTGCTTCTTCCGCTAGACAGTCCCAGGTAATGGGGCTCAGGCCTAGCTGTGGAGCGTCGTCGAACAGCCTTTTGTAGGCCTTTTCGAGCTCCCATTCCTGCTCAACCAGAAACTCCAGTTCCTCTGCCTCACGGTCATCGTCAAGGTCTTCCAGTTCCTCATACCGGAGGTCCAGGAGTTGTTCCCGCCGCCACTCTGTGTCGTCCCCAAAACCGGGGTCTTTGCCCATCCTTGTATACAGCAGCCCTGTGCCGCCGTAGTCGAAGCCTTTTGTTGGGCCGCTGTCTGCTGTGCTGGGCATTAGTTGGGACGTAAACCACTGGAGGGCTCTGTAGCTGGTGTCCAGTATAATTTCGCTCTGGACCAGTTCACCTAGCTCCGTCAGCCATTCCTCTCGGGGCTGTGCTCCCAAAAAGGGCACCCGTAAGTACCACTGGTGCTCGAACCTCACCGTATAAGTGGGAAGGGCTTCTTCAGGGCAGTCCTCCTCCTGTTGAATGGCTTCGTTCCACATCTCCTGGCGGACAAAATCTTTCCACCAGTGCTCGTCCTGCCAGGTACCAGGTGCATCCGCCTGGGCCTGGGCCATCGCCCTCCTTACTCTTCGCTGGAACCGGTCTCTTATGGACGGGGGTCCTGTGTCCTCAATTACAACTCCAGGCGCGCTGTAAATCACAAAAGAGGTATCGCTGGGGGGTGTGGCGTCCTCGGATGCAGCTCCAGGCGAGCTGTAAGCCTCCATCCAAGGGTCGCTGGGATGTGCGGTGTCCTCAATTACAACTCCAGGCGCGCTGTAAATCACAAAAGAGGTATCGCTGAGGGGTGTAGATTCCTTGGATGAAGCTCCAGGCGTGCTGTAAACCTCGAACCAGGGTTCTACGGGGCTGGGGACGCTTATCAGTTGCTGGTCCATCCTGTGAAGCTCCTTCACCAGGGTTTTCTTATTTTTGTTGCCGGGATTTCCTCCGAGTCTCCAACATGCCACGTAGGGTGTCCCTGGTGTAGTGACTGTACACCACCATGGCGAGGGTCTTCTTGGGGGGTGCAGAGAGCTATCCACCGCTTGCCACCAATGTGACGGAATGGAGTATCCGCCTGCGGTCCTGCTCTATCTGACCCCCTCTTTGGTGTTGCAAGCCCGACTACCGAGTGGCACGGCACCCGGCGTCTCGAGCGGCTTGGGTAGAAGACCACGTGGCGGTGGAGATCTGGAGAGTAGATGGGGCACCCACGGTGGAAATCCGCCCGACTACCGAGTGGCACGGCACTCGGCGTCTCGGGCAGCGGATCTACTGACCATTGAAAGGCTGGAGACGGTCTGCGTGGCGAACCGCGGTTCGGTAGAGTCTCCTTGAAGATGCAGGCACGGCGCTGCGTCGAGGTCCCGATTCGGGGTGGTTGCGGTATCCGAGGTACCAATTCAAGGTGGTGCAACGCGCGCGAATCGAGGTTCTGCTGCGGAGTTAGAATGACCCGTTCCTGGGTAGTGGTGAGATATAGCCGACGTGAAATGACAACACCAGGCAGAGCTGTATGTTTCAAACACTCAGATGATCTGAATCCTTTAATGAACAACGCCCCTATTTATGCTCCAGTACAACAGTCATAATTTGCATACCCATACTAATTAGGAGCCTATCCATACAATGAGGTATGGCAGTTATTTACAATCAACATTCTTCACATTCTCTTAGCCTTCAGTCCACATAACATTTGTACATCTATTGTTCCAGCACATCAGATTAAACACACACTCTATCAGAGATCCCTTAAATTAAACATGTACTTAGATAATGGGGAAAATCCCTGACGCATAATTTACACAACAGCAAAGCTTGTTTACTGTTTTATACAAAGACACATTTACCTACAGGAATATAGTATTTTAAAACCAAAGCTATGTCATTTTTCACTAAACTAAATTAAACTAAAACCAAACGATGTAAAACATATTTAAAACCACACAATATAAATGAACATAAGGTCTTCCCCAAAGCAACGGTCTATGTCTTTTGGGGTTTTCGCCATGGAAATAAAAGTCTTGGGGTTTGATGTGGGGAGCGCTACGTCAGTTCCATGACACAGGGCACCTAGTTTGGGGTAGAGTTTAGGTGAGAGTTTTTCGATGTGGGGGCCAAAGGATAGATTAGGGTTCAACCACATGCCTAGATATTTGAGAGAAGTGACTGTGGTCAGCGTGCCATTTGATTTTGTCCCAACACATAGATGGGGATTTTGCAATTTATGTAGTTTAGATGCTGTTCCAAAGAGCATCGTTACAGTTTTGTCAGTATTTTAAAAAAGCTTGTTGTGCTTGATCCACTTTTCTACCTCTGTGAATTGTTCTTGCAGCACGGCCTCCAGCTGCGGGAGATTTGGTTTGCTGGTATAGATTACGGTGTCGTCTGCATACATATGTACAGTTGAGGCTTTGCAGACGTTGGGCAGATCATTTATGAATATTGTGAATAGCAGGGGGCCTAGTATTGAGCCTTGGGGTACGCCGCAAGTGACTGGGAGGGGGAGGGAGGAGCTGCCAGAAATTGACATATATTGTGATCGGTCGGATACATATGATTGAAACCAGGTTAGCGATCGATCACCAATGGCAGAGTTTTTAAGTTTTTTTTAACAAGATGCCATGGTCTACTGTGTCAAAGGCCTTGGCAAAATCAAGGAAGATGTCTCCAGTTAGGTTTCCTTGTTCCATCCCAGCTTGGATATCATTGCGGTTGTAGTTGAGTGATTTGGACGAAAGCCTGATTGATCCGGGGTTAAGTAATTCCAATATTGATAATAATCACGTAATTGTGTGTAGACGCATTTTTCCAAAAATTTTGACATTACAGGGAGCAACGATATCGGACAGTAGTTGGATACCAAAGTACTGTCACCACTTTTATGGATAGGTACCACTCTCGCAGTCTTCCAGAGTTTGGGTATGTATCCAGTCGCCAGTGATTCATTGATTAGGGTTGCGACAGGATTTGCAATTGCTGGTGCACTGATTTTCAGCAGCATTGCTGGTATTTGATCAGGTCCAGACTGGTATTTCATTTTTTGCTTACGGAGAAGTTTAGTAACGACACTGACAGGCACTGGTCTAAAACTGAATTCCTGTCTGATGCAGGGACTTTGCACAGTTGGAGGGGCCTGACCTGAATGAGGCCTTTCTGATTGCATGTCATTTCCTAGCTTGGCAATCAAACTTCATGGTAAACAGAGATGGTTGTCTTAATGCCAACTCATAATCCTTATTTTCAAGGATCATTTGGATGACTTCATCACATGTAGGGATTGTGGTAGTTTTCCAATGTCTTGGAATGATAGCTGCTGCTGCGATCGGTGTCTGTCCTTGTCACGGAATGGCCCAACACCCTCAGCCAGGGGCGGTTCGTGGTGACGTGGTTTCTTCCATAAACTCTTAGGTGCCGTTGCACCCGCGGGGTTCCGCAAGTTATTTTATTTAGATGTGGTTTTGTGTGTGGTGTAATAAAAGTGTCCCCGTGTGTGTATTGCGAAATGTATGTAAATTCCTTTGTGTGCCTTGCCCGCCGCCATTTTCCCAGCTCCTCGTGGATCCGGTCGAATCGATCGGATCGGAAAATGGCCGATTCGGACCATCCGGTCGAATCGTAAAATGGTCGAGTCGGACCATCCGGTTCCGAATCGGCAACTCCCCGATTCGTAACCACCAATACGAATCGGGTCCCGGGTGCCTCCTGCCAGCGAGGGCCAATGGGACTTGTATGGGCGGGCAGGGATTCCCATTGTTCTGACTTTGTGGTATCGTTTATAAATATATGTGGTGTGTAAAAATAAAGCCAGATTATCTAGTGCATTCAGCTCCGCCTGGTGTCCTTTATTTTCGGCCGTATTTCTGAGATCCAGCGCGGTCTTCAGAGTACGGCATCCTAAGATAAGATCCGAACCGAACACCCTGTGCCTGCATCCCGCATCAGGACAGCGGTGCATCGTATGGGCATCGCCCGGCTAAAGATTCGACCAGGCCCCGTTCCGACATCCGATCCGAAGCCGCGGCGCAACCTCCGTGCTTCGGTCTATCGAGCGGCATTGACAGGGTAAGATCCGAATAATTACTCGAAGGGGTCTCCGATCACCGTAAACTCCGAATAATCCCTCGAGGGAGATCCGATCGCCACCCGCGGGAAATCCGATTCCCACACCCGAACGGCCGTGCCGCAGACGCCTCGTACATCAGCAAGGTCAGTGAACCAGCTGCTCGAGACGCTGAGTGCCGTGTGCTCAGTGGTCGGGCTGGTTTCACGCAGGGGTCCCCTCCACCGCCCGCTAACCCTTCCCCAGGGTCACTCCAGGCCACACGAGACGCCGAGTGCCGTGTCACTCGGTAGTCGGGCCAGCGGTAAGCGCAGTGGGGGTACGCAGATAGGAGCACACCCGCAGGCGGACAACACGCATTCCGCTACAGTCCTATTATTATTTTGTCCACTTTAAGAGTGTTATCTGGAAATTGTTTGAAAAGTAAAAGTTGGGGTGAAAAAGGACCAATATGTGACACTAAGGACGAGTTTATATACCTCTTTCCAGTATCCACGAAGTTTTGAACAATGCCACGAAATGTGTGCCATGGTGCCTTCACCTCCACATTCTCTCCAACACCTGTTTGAAATGGAGGAGTATAATAAATGGAGTTTAGCGGGGGTGAAGTACCACCTGTAAATTATTTTATGGTGTGTTTCTATATGATTCGAACATTGTGTGATGCCCTTTAGAGCCCTTGTAATGGAAAACCATTCTTCCAGGCTGAACTGCAAGTTTAACTCCTTCTCCCACGCCAACATGAAATTAACTTTGCAGATTGTAATATTTTTTTAAGGAGCGATAACAAAAGGAAATCATATTACGCTGCTGTGGATTATGTAAGCAAATGTTTTCTAGGCCCGACAAGTGCAAAGTTGTCATTTTACGGTCTAACTCCCGGATGCGAAACCATTGCTTTAAAATAGCTACGATCTTAGTGTGTTGGTCTTCTAGATCCTCACACAAATGGTATTTCTCCTTCATTATGTTAAATGACATCAGTGAGTTCCCTGAGAAAAACGCATCTACTTTGAATAATTGGTTGGAATGCTATATATTTGGATCTATTTGTATATCGTGTTTCTTTAGAATTGACAGGGGCATCGCTCGGGAGAATGTTTTATCTGAGTGTATCCCTGCGAGTAAAGTGTCCCATGCTTTTAGTGAAAGTTTAGTTGAACGTGACATGGTTTTAATGAACGACATGGGTATCATAAGAGGAATAGTCCTTAAATAATATAGGAATCTTGGTAATATATTCATCGTAATCATTGCTAGTCTGCCTAATAAAGAAAGCTCAAATTTTCCCCATCTTTGTAAATCTAATTTCATCTGCGTCCATGCACTAGCCAGAATATTACAGTGCATTCTTGACAGGTTCTTAATGAGATGAATGCCTAGGAGAGATAGGTCTTCCTCCAGTCAAAGAAAAATCTCTGCCTCAGCGCAGTCAGCACAGAACGTGGAATGTAGAACGGCATGGCCTGGGTTTTTAAACTATTAACTTTATAATAGGACACTTGTCCAAATAATTGTAATATATCAAATACTGCTGGGATTGACGATATAGGATTAGATAATGACAAGATAATATCATCAGCGTAAAGCCCTATCTTATGTGTAGTGTTACCAATTTTAATACCCTCAATTTCGGGAGATGATCTAATGGCCACAGCCAGGGGGTTCAATAGCTAAAATAAATAGCAAAGTTGATAGAGAGCATCCCTGTCTGGTGCCATTCATCAGGGTGAAGGGTTCGGACTCAAATCCCGAAGCAAAGACAGTGGCCGAGGGGCTATAATACAGTGCGAACACAGCGGTGATGAACTGATCAGGTAGGTTCATTCTGACCAGTACTTCCCTCAGATAGCCCCAATGAATTCTGTCGAATGCCTTTTCTTCGTCTAAAGATAGGAGCGTTGAAGGACCCTTAGCAGAATGTATATGTTGAATTATATCAATAAATCTGCGGGTACTATCTGAGGCCTGTCTCCCCAACACAAATCCCACCTGATAATTGTCAATTAGGGTTAGTATTATTCTAGATAATCAGTTTGCTAAAATTTTAGCATACAGCTTGGTGTCATTGTTGATCATTGATATCGGCCTAAAATTTGGACATGAAGTGGGCAGTTTTCCATCTTTTGGAAGTGTAACGATTTTTGCCCTCCGGATCTCATTCGGCATAATTCCCGCTTGCAAGTAAGTATTAAAAAGTTGTGTAATATGGGGCAGCAAAAGGCCTGAAAACTTCTTATAATATTGTGTTGTGTATCCGTCTGGTCCTGGGGCTTTCCCAGACGGTGTTTGTTGGATTACTTGTAATACTTCATCTGCTGAGATGGGAGCTTCCAAAGAATCACTTTCTGTATGTGGCACCATGGGTAATTTGGTTGTGTCTAGGAAGGAACAGATCTATGTGTCAGTGGGATAATGTTCATTAATATTATTTTTTAAATTGTATAGTTCAGAATAATATGTTGCAAACAAGTTACTTATCTTGGTCGGGTTAGTTATTTTATGGTTTTGTTTATCTATCAGATATTCTATTTTTGATGCATGCTTTAAATGTCTCCGTTTAGAGGCCAGAAGTGAAGAGGCTTTATTTCTGTGATGGAACCGTTCTCTTCCGCCTGTCCTGACTCTCCAGACACCCCTTCGTTGCGGTCAGCCCGGCTACTGGGAGCGCTGTCCTCAGCGCCTCGAGCAGCTTGACCCGCCTGCTTCTGTTCCTCTGCCCTGGAGCCGTTAGGAATTTCCAGAAGGCGGCTCGGTACCTTCTGAGGGTGATAGTGTAGTGTAGCGTCGCTGAATGAAACACCAGACGCGGCTGTATGTTCCAACAGGATCCTCTCTCTCTGAGCTTGAGAGTTCTCTGACTTTTTAATGAATAAAACGCCACCATTTATGCTGAAGTCCAACAGTCATAATTTGCATAAAATGACGCACCTCGTTCTACCCATACTAATTACATTATGTCAGTTATTTACAATAAACATTCTTTACATTCTTTAGCCTTCAGCTCACACAACATTTGTATAATCCATTGTTCTAACACATCAGATTAAAGACAAACATTGATAAGGGAAAAACCCTGGTGCATAAATTACACAGCAGTAAAGCTTGTTTACTGGCTATACAGAAACACATTTACCTACAGGAATATAAGTATATTTAAAACTAAAGTTACGCCATTTACACTAAACTAATTTAAACTAAAACCAAACGATGTAAAATATATCTAAAATCACACAATACAATTGAACATAAAGTCTCTTGGGGTTTGAAGCATGGAGCGTTACATCAGCTCCATGACATATGTCCCCCCTTCCAGAACGGCAGGGCAAGCTTAGATCCCAAACGGATCGCTTGCCACTGATGAGACCTCTCACCTTGCCCCTCTTCTGTGCCATCTTCAAAGTTCCATGGTTGCGGGCACATAAGCAAAGTCAGTGGGGTCTGACGGTCGCTGGAAGGCTGTGGGTCCATAGTCCCGGGGCAAGAGGCAGGCCAACCCTCTTGTCCAGTGCGCCAGGCAACAGGCCACCACAGTTCACAGGCATAAAATGTTTGTTAGGGGGCACCCTGAAATTACCCCCATATCTTGCTCTGTCCAGGGCACCTCTGCGGACCCAGGACCCGAATACAGTCAGCAGTCACAGTTCCCAGACTCTCCTTCTGCTGATGCCCCCCTCCTGAGCATTTAAAAAGGGCCCAGCCCACGGCAATCCCCACAATCCCAAAAGGGCGCAATTCTTCCTGGGACCAGGAATTTGGTAGTCTCTCAGGGTAGTCACTCACCGATTCTGCTGGTCTTCTAGGCAGGTAAGAAGTGGTCCCCTCTCTTGTAGCACCTTGGGTCACAGGGGTGGAGTGCTGGGTGGTCTCCATCTTCATTGGGGACAAAGCACACTCTGATGCCAGCACAGCATCCACCTCCAGCAACACTAGGTACAATTGCTCCTCTATGCAAAATATAACAGGGGCAATGACTTGACTCCCTGTTGTGCTGCTCCCCTCCGTGGTGGGCACATGGGTGCTGGCAGCTTGTGCCGGGGACAACTCATCTTGGAGCTGTTGGCACTGTGCTCGTGTCCCTTCGAGCTCAGCCTGCAGGTGGCTAACAGTGCGCAGGTGCTCCTGCTCCAATACACCTAGTTGGTGTGTCAGACGGCTCACCTCCATCTCGCTTGCCTTATTTTAAGTGAGGCTCTCCTTCCGAGCTGCGTCTGCTTCTAGTAGCTGGTGTTGGCACAGCTGGAGTTGGTTCTGGAGCAGCTGTATTTCCTCCTCCTGCTCCCAGGCCCATGCCTGAATAGTATCTCGGGAGAGCTGTGTCCGCTCTAATTCCTGCTCGCAGTTCTCCAGGTGAATTTTAAAAGCTGTTATTTCTATGTGTTGAGCAGCTCCAGTTCGCCGTTCAGCCTCCAGCTGCTCGATCATTACACGGGAGCTGCGCTCCAGCTCCGCTATCTGCGCCTGAGCACCACTGAGCTCCGTGTGTAGGTCGATGTTACAGTCCTCACAGACCTGCAGCTGGGATGACAATTTTCGTATACTGACCGACTGTTCTCGTACTTCCATGCAGCGACCATTTCTCTCCACCGTGACAGCTCGCAGCTCATCCTGTAGCCGGTGCAATTGCAGGCCAGTCTCTTTCTCACTCTGGGTTGCAAAGTCTAGTTGCCCTTTCAAGGTCTCTACCACCCTTCGAAGCGGGTCACAACATTTGCATTCGCTCTCCAGCACCACCTCCATTTCTTTCACCCGTCCACCCCTCCGCTTCTTTTTAGCCTTACTTGAGGGTGGGTTGACGGTCACGGTTGGTGCGGAGGCATATTTTGTTTGGGTCTTGGCGTTGGCAGAAGCCGATGCTTCCAAAATCCCTGGTCTCTGCCAATCCAAGTCTGTAGACACCCTCTGGGTGTGTGGTGTAGTTGCCAGCCAGTTCTCCTCCTGCCCACGAATGTCCCCTGGCTCCATCCAGCCTGGGACCTTGTATTTACTGTATTCCACATGCAGAGGGTTAAAATCTTCCTGGTCCTGCACAGCTTCCCCTTTCTGCAATAAACAGACCTCATTCCAAACGCTCTGGAACAGGTCCATGCTAGGGTTTGGACCATATTGCTTGAGGTGTCTTTTTACCTCCTTGAGCGTTTCCATCTCGCTCCTGGTTGCACCAAACTTGTGCCTTTGACCCTTTCTTCAATATTCGTTCCTTCCATGGCTTTCCAGCAGGTCCTTCAGGGTGTCCTGCTTGCAGGCTGTATAGTTTGTCATCTCGGGGTGTATTGGTGTTAGAGAGCCTCTATCCCACCGCTGCCACCAACTTTAGCAAAAAACACTGTTTAAGTCTTTTCAATGCAAGGGCTGTGTCTTGCAGTCGGATATCATCTATTTTCCTCCTGGTATTTGTTATAGAAACTGCCAGGAAAGGAGAAGGCTTGGTTTTGTTAATTTTATTAAGGTCATAAAGCTCTTTCTCCAATGACATCAAGTTGTGTGATATTTGTTTTTTTAAATATGAGGCTCTTTGAATGTAGAAACCTCGCAGGACCGCTTTATGTGTGTTCCACACCGTACTGCAACTTACCTCAACCGTGTCATTTACCTCAAAGTATTCCTGAATTGTTTTACTGGCTAGTGATAGATTCTCTTCACCTTCAATTAAAGTAGTAACCTAATTTCCAGGACCTGTGCTAAGACACTGAAACAGGGTTAGAAAGATGCAGTGATATCGGTGCATGGTCTGACCAGGAGATATCATGAATGAGGAATTTTTCTACCGAGAGAATAGTGGACTCACTCACCAGAAACCTATCAATCCTCGAATACATATTGTGTGAGGCAGAATAGTAAGAATAGTCTCTTTCATTCTCATGCATCATTCGCCAGACATCGTACAAGCCCTAAGAATGAATAAATTGAGAACAAGTCTCAGCAAGTTTTTTAGGACCGGATGGCCGGCGAATGTTTGTTTTTCCCTAGCGGTATCTAAATCATAGTTTAAAGTGAAATTAGTATCGCCACAGAGTATACTTTTAGTGGTGGGGAACTTGGTCAGGAGACGTGTCATCCTTTTCAAGAATCTCAATTGATGGGAGTTTGGGAAGTATGCATTAATAATCATATAAGGTATATTGTTAACTTTTCCCATCCACAATACATATGGCCCTTCAGGGTCCTCAATCACCTTATCGGTTGACACAGCTACAGGTTTAAGAAAAAAAAAGGGAAACACCTGTAGCGCTCACCCCCGAAGAGCCGCTGAATTAACCTCGGGTTAGTCTCACCGCACTAGGGAATAAATATACACCAGCACTGTTGTGGATTTTATAGATTACATACTTTACTGATCCCAATAAAGAGGCATATATAATGTAGATACGGTATATGAATGACAGGATTTCGTAATGCGGGAAAAACACGCGGCGGCAAAAGAAAAGTTTAACCCCTTCAGTTCTGGAGTGTAAGTCCCGTGAAAGTAATGTCTCAGAAAGGTGTGTGTGTGTATGATCTTGTGTACCTGGGTACTGTATTCAACTGGCCAGTGAATGGAATGAGCAAATCTTCGACTAGTCACGTTGGGGCCCTGTAGATTTAGACAATAATGCAGCGTGCTTGGTTAAACTTGGAACTGTGGCCTGGAAGGCCTCTCACCCATCCGTTAGACAATCTGTTCCGCTGCTCGATCAAGGATGTCTCTCCGCTTTTTACGCTCTGGGACTCTGTGCCACCGGATCCGCTTCCCTTGCTTGTCCGATCTCCGCAATGAGAAACTACAGCCTACCGCCTGCAATCCCAGTGGATCATCGCGGTCTCCTTACTCAGGGTCCAACCGGAACTTTGTGTCTGTACAAAACCTCTCAGTGGTGCGTAGGTAGGTCTCTGGCAAGTCACTGTCCTGATCCCCAACACCCGCGAGGCAGCGCCTGCTCTCCGGCCTCCACTTATCTTGGAGCACAATTACTTTTGGTTCCAAGAAGATTTCTATCTTCAAATATCAGGTACCACTATGGGGACAAGATTTGCCCCTAGTTTGGCAAATTTATTAATGGTATATTGGGAGAATACCTTTTTAACCACCTGGAAAACACATCTAATTACTTATCGGAGATATATTGACGATATATTCTTTATCTGGAGGGGAGAAGAAGGAAGCCTCCAACAATTCCTCAATTTTTTGGGGAATAAGACAGAGGAATTATTCTAACTACTGTTAGAAGTGATTCAGAGTCTATTTTTCTGGATCTTAAGATCTATATAGAAAACGGCACCATAAAAACGAAATCTCACTTTAAAGATGTGGACTGTAACAGTTACATCGAACATACAAGCTGCCATTTGCCCCAGTGGTTGGAAGCTATGCCGAAGGGACAGTTTATGAGGATGAGGAGGAATTGCACAGACATTTCGGATTATGACACGCAATCCCTTAAACTACATTCAGAATTTGCTGATAAGGGTTACAGGACACATACTCTGGATGAAAGAAGGATGGAAGTTAGAACAATGGAAAGATCAGCCTTATTGAAGAAAAAGGATATGATTGGGAAACAGAAGTTCAGTGAAGATGTACCCTTTGTTTTTTCATTTAACCCTTTTAATAAAGAGATTAGAAGGAGTATTAAGAGACACTGGCCTATCCTATGTAAAGACCCTATGCTGAAAGATAATTTACCAATAATACCACAGATTATTTGTAGAGGAACAAGCAATTTAAAAGATGGAACTCACACACAAATTAAAGAAAAAGAAATCCACTAATCATTTTGGCATAAGATCAGGATTCCATCAATGTGGTAATTGCTTGAATTGCAGAAATACTAGAGGGAAGAAGAATACGATAACAGGGATAGAAAGAAATGGTGAGACCATCAAACTGAGAGAAGTGATGACTTGCTTCTCTAGAAACGTAATATATGTTCTAACTTGTCCTTGTGGACTGAACTATGTGGGTCGTACCACAAGGCATTTGAATAAACGATTACAAGAACACATACGGAATATTCGGAATGGTTTCGAAAAGCATAGTGTGTCATTACATTTCAAACTTAAGCATAATCAGAATCCGGAGGGCCTCGTTTTTAGAGCGGTCAAGAAACTGGAACCTTTCTGGAGAGGCGGTAGTTTGGAGAAGAGATTAGGTAAAGAAGAGATGAAATGGATCTATTTGATGAATTCACTACAACCATACGGATTGAACGCTGATTTCGAACTTTGCCATTTTCTTAATGAATAATGGCCCTTTTGTTGATACTCCATTTTCTTTATATACAGAAAAGCTTATTTTCCTCTTTCCTCTCGACTTTAGATGCAGCAAATATATTTATCCCTCCCCTTCATATATGTATACATATGTATATATTATATAATTTTACAATATCTCCTTCCTATCCAATTAGAGGATTAAAAAATAGATGTGATAGACTGTGGTTCATTAGATGCATTACATGATTATACCCATTCATCTATATACATGTGCACATATATGTATATATTATACAAGTTTATATTTATCTCCTCCCTATCTAATTAGAATAATTGATTTAGATGTGATAGACAGTGGTTCACTAGCCCCTTCCCCCCCCTTTTTTTTTTTAATAATTAGCATTTTTATCCAGTGTCTAGAATAATATATAATATGCAGAACTCCCCTTTTTAGGATAATCATATAGATCTTTTTCTTTTATTTTTAATTATTTATGGGCATGTGTATTCTCTTAACTGGCATGCGGTACATATGTTCTTATTGATGCTAATGTCAATACGTGTTTTTAATATAATGGGTTCTGTATATGGTCCCGTTTTTTCATATATGGTTTGGACATTGAGCACAGAGTCACTGGGTTATTCTGGTACAGTGTGCCCCTTTGTGGACTTGCGATGCATACACAGAGGGACATTTATCTCCAGGCTCCATTTATTTTGTTTGTTGCTTGTTTGAGCAGCAGTGTTTTTTTTGTTTTTTTTTATACTTCCTTTTCCTGGTCGTCAGTGAGACATTTTTTTTTTTTTTGTTTACTCCTCCGGTTGATTACTGCAAAGCACCTCTGGGTAATGAACCGGATATGAAATCGCGGAGGTCACACAACCGGATGCAGGAAATTTTATGTTGTTCATGTGGTTTATCTAATCCCATGAAAGCGTTGTGGTTTTCTTTTAAATTGTGAACTTGTGATGCATATACAGAGGGACATTTATCTCCAGGCTCCATTTATTTTCATTTTTGTTTGTTGCCTATTTGAGCAGCAGTGGTTTTCATTTACTTCCTCTTCCTGATCGTCAGTGAGACCTTTTTTTTGTTGTTTTTGTTTACTCTGTCCGGTGATTACTGCAAAGCACCTCTGGGTAATGAACCGGATATGAAATCACAGAGGTCACACAACAGGATGCAGGAAGTCTTATGCTGTTCATGTGGTTCACATAATCCCATGAAAGGACTATAAAAGAGGACTTTTTTATTTTTGCTCCTGTTTGGAGATTTTTTGGACAATAGTGCACCTAAATATACCGACTGAGGAAGGCTGTTAATGCCAAAACGCGTCTCGGTAACGCATCTGTCCATTCTTTAATATGCAATTGATTTTTTAATTTTTTAATACATAATAAATTTTATATGGTTTATATTCTATTGACTACTCTCCTTGGATATATACTTGCCACCGCTTGAAAGCTCCTGATATCTGGCCCTCAGATGGTTGGTAAGAGGTTCTGGGTATCCACCATAGTGTACCTGATACTGTATTGAGTGAGCCTGTGTGGAAGAGGCTCCATATCTGGTGAGTTCAATACATTATTACCTCTTTTTATCATAATACGGTAATATACTATGGGAGCGCTGTCTATTATCTTATTGTAGCCATCGCAACCAGAGTTGAAGATTTAAGAAGGGATACGCCACCCTCTATATGGCTGGAAGCCCCTAAACCTAGAGCCAGGGATTTTTTGGGCTCTTATAAATGTGAGTTTCCATATTCCTACGAGTGATTTAATTGGGATTTTCTGCACGATTATTTCTTCATTTTTTCTCTCTCCTCGAATCTTTTTTTTTTTTTCTCTCACTTTTTTCTCCTTTCTGGCTATCCTCTCCATTATTGAGAGACGGCAAGAGATACACAGACCAAGAAAGGAGGACTATATTTGTGCATCACTTGAACATAAAGAGAAGTAAATTTTAAGGAATTTTTCCCACTGGTATTCATACTGTTGTATTGGATATCATTGGATTTGCACATTTTGCACATTTGGACACTGTTGCACTTTATAGACTCTCTTATACCCATCGCACTGCTGGAATTTTATATATTGTTGCACTTTACTGTGTTCTATGGCACATTGCACTTTTATATGTGTACATTGATTGAATATTTGTCACCTTAAGATTGAAGCACTTTAAGACTGAAGCACTTTATGGTTGATATACCTCTTTGTTGAAGTCTACCTTTAAATCAATTTTTGATGCGCTACAAAGGTTCTATCTATAATTTCATTTTTGGTTAATGCAGATTTTGGTTGTTTTTTCTGTATATTGCGCTTACCCCTTTGGGCAGCATCTCACTACTTATTAGTTATAATTTAACTACTTCATAACACTATAGTAATCTGGTTTATAAACAGGCGCCTACGCTGTATGATATATATATATATATCTTTCTTCTTTCTTACCTGCGAGGCAGCGCCTGCTCTCCGACCTGGTCACGATCTCTGGCAGTCTCGCGTGCGTCTTCCACCTTTCGCCGCTCGGCTCACTCTGGCTATCCTCCGGCTATCCTCCGTACGAGGCTGCGGATGTCCTTCCTTTCTCTCCCACCCACTTCCTGTCTCCACCGCAAAGCACGATGGAAATTGTAGTTCCATTTGTGTCCCGCATAGTCCATATTGCCCCTGTCTCCCTCTGGTGGCCACAACAAGTAAATGCAGCAAGCACAATTTTAAAGCAGCGCTACACACCTCTTACCTTTCTATTATAACATGAATGGAATTGAATAGGATATTGTTTAGCTACAGTTTTAGGAACCTAGCCACATTTGTAGTGTGTTTCTTGCACACATAGGACATCCGCTTTAAGAGATTTAGCGTCTTTATAAACCTGTGCCAAATATTCAGCCCTCTGGCATTAAATGATACCACTCTCTGAACCATAATGAAGCTATATATTGGGCTAAAATTTTTAACACAAATGGGTCTGAGAATGAATGTTGTGGTGGAATAATTTTGTCAGGGGCTGTTAGCATGTCAACAATAAGGCTAGGGTCAAACAAAAGCATTTTTCCCCGCGAACGTCAAAAAGTGCGTCCGAACGCATTGACGTATTTTTTCACGGAATGCGCGAAAACGGTCAGACGACGCACATTTTTGTGCCTGATTTATTACGGATCGTCAGTAAAAAACGTTTTTACGTCTGGACGTTATGTTGGCTGGACATTAGCAGCGTCTGACATCTCCTAATCACGCACACTCGCCGCTATGCCGCCGCAGCCAGTGGTGTATTTTGGCCTAGGCCGACTAGGCCCAGGCCTAGGGTGGCACTTCCCAGGGGGCAAAGTATTTTACCAGGAAGGATACATTGAGATTTCACAAATTTTCAAGTATGTCCTGGGTAGGCAAGGCCTAAGCTTTCACTTTCCAGGGGGCAGCAAAAACCTCACCACTAAATGGGTTACTCACAGAGCACCGAAATGACACCAACTTATTGGTGTTCTGTAGTTCCCTGTATTTAGGAGAATAAAATTTCCCCACTCTGCAGTGAATTCACCATTCACCGCAGGGTCCCCAAAGTGCATGGAGTCGGCCGCTGAATGCTGCCACCGCAAACCCGTGGCCTGCTGTTTTCAAAAGAACTACTGAACGAAAATGTCTGGAATTTACATATAAGATTCTATGATTAATAATAAAAAGTTCTGTTACAGAAAAAAGAAAAACTGCTATTAAAAAAAAAGGGGGGGGGAATTTTGCCCAAAAATAATCTGAAAAATGACTAAAAAAAAATCAATAAGTAAAGACTTTTTACTGCAGATTAAAATAATAAATGATTTATTAGATATTGCATAAAAACGGGAATATTTTTAACATTGAAACCTATGGGGTTCACCTGAATTAACCTGCTGATTGAAACCACCGAACATCAGGGCATTTCTCTGAGTCTCAGTACCACATGACTGGCTGAACCACGTGAAACGCATGCGCGCAGCTGCCCGCCCTTTCGTTAACACAGACTCTATTCTGGACTGAACACCCACCGGGAAGGGAATCCAAGCTACAGTGCATCCTCTGGCAGTGGCACCCCACTGCTGACAAGATGGCTCCACAGCATAATTGCTGTGGCTGGGAGTTTTATTGCAGTGGATTCTGATGCACTCATACACACCGCACATTGCATTGCTGGGAGTTTTATTGCTGTGGATTCTGATACGCTGACACACACCAAACATTGCATTGCTGGGGGTTTTATTGCTGTGGATTCTGTGATGCATATTACTGTGAGTTTTATTGCCCTGGAGCTCTGCGATACGCTCATACACACTGCACATTACTGTGAGTTTCATTGCTGTGCAGTTCTGATATGCTCATACACAGTGCCCATTTCTGTGGTTTTATTGCTGTGCAGCTCTGTGATACACTGATATGCAGTGCAAGTTTCTGTGGATTTTATTGTTCAACCAATTAGAGCGGCTGTGATCCAGTTTACTTGACATGCGTGGCTGTTCTTTGTAAAAATACTTGAATTTAAACATTTCATAATTTTATTTCTCTCAATAGATACATTTGAAATGGTATACAAAATATACAAGTAGGCACTTGGTATCCACTTTTAATATAAAGAGAGGAAAAGGCGTAGCTCTAAGAGGAAAAGGTGGAGCTTAAAGAGGAAGGGTGGGGATTAACCAGGAAGAGGTGTGCCCTTGACAGGAAGGGGTGCGTCAAATTTAAATTAGGGGGTGCACGAGTTTAGTCAGGCCTAGGGCAGCACAAAACCTAAATACACCACTGGCCGCAGCGCACTCTGTACGTCAGTACTAGCGGTTATTATTATTATTATTCTTTATTTATAAAGCGCCAGCATATTCCGCATATTCGCGTTCTCAAGAAAATACGTTCAAATTCCACCTGCATTGCACGGCCGGACTTTTGTGCGGCCGTACTTCGTATATTGGCTGTCATTCCCCTTCATTTGCTGCTACTGCGGCTGTAATTAAGTGCGCCAGAACGCACGTTAAAAGTGCGCTGGTCTGACCCCAGCCTAAGAGGATTTAACAAATTTTGGTACTTAATAAAAAACCTGGCAACAATGTCAAGTGGTATACTACTTGTTGCACGATGCATGTCACTGTGAATACCGAAAATGCCGGAATGAATGCACAAAACAAATAAAAATGGCTAAAGCCCATTACTTCTATGAAAATCTAAACAATAACATATCAAACCCTAGAAACATTTGGAGAACCATCAGTAACATACAAGCACCCCCAGTCCACTCCCAGCCGGCTGCTGTCAAAGTAAACAACCAAACCCTGCAACACCCCCTAGATGTAGCAAATGCCTTTAATGATTATTTTGTTGGATGCAACACCACTTTGATTGCCAAGCTAGGAAATGACATGCAATCAGAAAGGCCTCATGCAGGTCAGGCCCCTCCAACTGTGCAAAGTCCCTGCATCAGACAGGAATTCAGTTTTAGACCAGTGCCTGTCAGTGTTGTTACTAAACTTCTCCGTAAGCAAAAAATGAAATACCAGTCTGGACCTGATCAAATACCAGCAATGCTGCTGAAAATCAGTGCACCGGCAATTGCAAATCGTGTCGCAACCCTAATCAATGAATCACTGGTGACTGGATACATACCCAAACTCTGGAAGACTGCAAGAGTGGCACCTATCCATAAAAGTGGTGACAGTACTTTGGTATACAACTACCGTCCGATATCGTTGCTCCCTGTAAGGTCAAAAATTTGGGAAAAAAGCGTCTACACACAATTATGTGATTAGTATCAATATTGGAACTACTTAACCCCAGATCAATCCGGCTTTTGTCCAAATCACTCAACTACAACCGCCCTTTTAAAAGTCTGCAATGATATCCAAGCTGGGATGGAACAAGGAAACTTAACTGGAGCCATCTTCCTTGATTTTGCCAAGGACTTTGACACAGTAGACATCTTGTTAGAAAAACTTAAAAACTCTGGCATTGGTGATCGCACGTTAACCTGGTTTCAATCCTATGTATTCGACCGATCACAATATGTGTCAATTTCTGGCAGCCCCTCCCTGTCACTTGCGGTGTACCCCAAGGCTCAATACTCGGCCCCCTGCTATTCACAATATTCATAAATGATCTGCCCAACGTCTGCAAAGCCTCAACTATACATATGTATGCAGACGACACCGTAATCTATACCAGCAAACCAAATCTCCGGCAGCTGGAAGCCGTGCTGCAGGAACAATTCACAGAGGTAGAAAAGTGGATCAAACACAACAAACTTTTTTTAAATAATGACAAAACTGTAACGATGCTCTTAGGAACAAAACCTAAACTACACAAATTGCAAAATCCCCATCTATGTGTTGGGACAAAATCAAATGGCACGCTGACCACAGTCACTTCTCTCAAATATCTAGGTATGTGGTTGGTCCCTAATCTATCCTTTGGCCCTCACATCGAAAAACTCTCATCTAAACTTTACCCCAAACTAGGCGCCCTGTACAGAAACAAATCCTGCCTAAGCCCCGCGGTAAGAAAGCAGATTGTACAACAAATGCTTATGCCGGCTATTGATTACAGAGATGTAGTGTACGCAGCCGCCCGCAAACACATCTTTAGAAACTTACTACATTGTTTAACTCATTCTGCCGCTTTGCATTAGAATGTAACTACATGACCCACCATTGTGACATGTTAAAAGAGCTAAACTGGCCATCGCTGGAATCTAGACGCACCCTTCACCTTTCCAGCCTGGTGTTTAAGAGCTTTTCTGGGAAGCTGCCACCCTATCTCAATAGACTGCTTCCCCCAGCAGCTCCCTCATCCTATAACCTCCGATCCAGAACCAGCAGCTTACTTGCAATACCACAATACAAAAAGACAGTGGCTCGATCCTCATTTTCCTACAGAGCACCACAATTATGGAATAACCTCCCAGACACCATCAAATCTTCCAGTATTATGTCACTCAAGAGCTCCTTACTAACATACCTCAATACAGAACGCACCTGTAAACATGTAACATAATGAATATTTCGTACATATTTATTTTCTGTTAATCTGTATATTTGTTTTGTTCTTTTAACCCCTTAGTGACCGGGCGGTTTTACACAAATCCGTCCTTTAGTGACCGCTGCTGTTTTTACGTTTCTGCGTTGTTAGTGTTTACGTCAAATTTTCCTCTTACTCGTTTATGTAACCCACACATATTTTACACTGTTTTTCTCGTCATTAAATGGAGTTTATAAAGATACCATTTTTTTCATCATTTCATATAATTTACTATAAAAAATATTGTGAAATCTTACAAAAAAATTGAAAAAACACCACTTTTTCGAACTTTGACCCACAAAATTTCTTATGTATCAACAACCGTCAAAAAAATTTAATTCCTTAATAGTTTCTAAATTTAGTTCTGAGTTTAGCAATACCCAATGTTTACATATTCCTCGCTTTTTTCCTTATTTTATGCAACAATAAGTGCAAGTAGCACTTTGCCATTTCCAAAGAGTTTATTTTCAAAACTAGTGATAGTGACATTGTAACACTGATATCTGTCACTAATTCCTGAATAACCCTCGACATATACATATTTTTTTAAAGTACACAAATCAAGGTATTAAACTTGGGGTATTTTGACTCTTTCCATGCAAACCATTTTACCACAAATCTATGTCAAAGTTTGATAAAAAAAAATGTTTTGGTGTTTTTTTTTTGAACGCAATTTAAGAATACATGTACTGTGAACTTTAAGGTTTACTGCCAAAAAACACCCCAAAATATGTTCAGCAACATCTTCTGAGTAAATTGATACCACCCATGTATAGGTATGTCGGGTCATTTGGGGGCTAATAGACCTTATTTGGGGGGTGCGCATTTCAGTTTTCCAACTTGGAATTTTCACATTTCGTCATCATGCACCCATGTCCTATTTGGGACATTTTTGAAGCCGGCCAAAGTAATTTACCCCCATCAAACCGTATATTTTTAGAAAGGGCACACCCTAGGGTGCTTCAAAGAGTTGTATTTTAACACTTTCCATGCACTAGCTCTGTCAAACTTTCAGGTAGTCACGTTTTGTGTTATTTTTTCACACACATTGTACTTTAGGCATGAATTGTCAAATCCAGTTATGAGTTACTGCCAAAAAACACCCCAAAATATGTTCAGCAACATCTTCTGAGTAAATTGATACCACCTATGTATAGGTATGTCGGGTCATTTGGGGGCTAATAAGCCTTATTTGGGGGGTGCACATTTCAGTTTTCCAACTTGGAATTTTCACATTTCGTCATCATGCACCCATGTCCTATTTGGGACAATTTTGAAGCCGGCCAAAGTAATTTACCCCTATCAAACCATATATTTTTAGAAAGGGCACACCCTAGGGTGCTTCAAAGAGTTGTATTTTCACACTTTCCATGCACTAGCTCTATGTCAAACTTTCAGGTAGTCACTTTTTGTGTTATTTTTTCACACACATTGTACTTTAGGCATGAATTGTCAAATCCAGTTATGGGTTACTGCCAAAAAACACCCCAAAATATGTTCAGCAACATCTTCTGAGTAAATTGATACCACCCATGTATAGGTATGTCGGGTAATTTGGGGGCTAATAGACCTTATTTGGGGGGTGCGCATTTCAGTTTTCCAACTTGGAATTTTCACATTTCGTCATCATGCACCCATATCCTATTTGGGACATTTTTGAAGCTGGCCAAAGTAATTTACTCCCATCAAACCATATATTTTTAGAAAGGGCACACCCTAGGGTGCTTCAAAGAGTTGTATTTTAACACTTTCCATGCACTAGCTCTATGTCAAACCTTCAGGTAGTCACTTTTTGTGTTATTTTTTCACACACATTGTACTTTAGGCATGAATTGTCAAATCCAGTTATGGGTTACTGCCAAAAAAAAACCCAAAATATGTTCAGCAACATCTTCTGAGTAAATCGATACCACCCATGTACAGGTATGTCGGGTCATTTTGGGGCTAATAGGCCTTATTTGGGGGGTGCGCATTTCAGTTTTCCAACTTGGAATTTTCACATTTCGTCATCATGCACCCATGTCCTATTTGGGACATTTTTGAAGCTGGCCAAAGTAATTTACCCCCATCAAACCATCTATTTTTAGAAAGGGCACACCCTAGGGTGCTTCAAAGAGTTGTATTTTAACACTTTCCATGCACTAGCTCTATGTCAAACTTTCAGGTAGTCACTTTTTGTGTTATTTTTTCACACACATTGTACTTTAGGCATGAATTGTCAAATCCAGTTATGGGTTACTGTCAAAAAACACCCCAAAATATGTTCAGCAACATCTTCTGAGTAAAGTGATACCACCCATATATAGATTTGTTCTGTTGTTTTTGGGGTGCTACGCCTATCTTTTGACATGTGCTTGTCAATTTTCTAATTTGACATACAGTATCTTCTTTGCTTATCTTCTTTTTAGGGGCCTTTTTACATACCCCAATTTTATGAACGTGCATATATTTGGTAAGCTAACACCCCAAAGTATTGTAAATGGAGTGTTTTTATGCCATGGATGCAACCGTATGCTCCAAACAAATTGGATACTGTTTGGTGGTCATTTTTAATTTTCACACCCACATCAGTTTTGGACTGTGATTTAGGAGTCACTGTTGTTTGTTACTGCATGAAAACTCTCCAGGTTGTTTTCTGCAAGGTCTCCTGAGTACACCCATGCCCCCCATGCATAGGTTTGCCAGGATTTTGGGAAGGTTCAAATACAATTTTTATGACTTTGTCATTGGAGTTGAAATTGAGATTATTTCTTCAGCTAGGCCTATCTTTGGTTTTGGGTCTACCGCATACCCCAGTTTGAATTATTGCCAGAAAATTGTTTATATTTGTTATGTTGACACCCCAAGGTATTGCATATGGAGTGCTTTGATGCCATGGATGCAACGGTTTTAGCCCAAAACATTTGAGAAGGTGTGTGGCGGTAATTTTTCAATTTTCTGATTTTTACGCCCACATTAGATTTGGACTGTGATTTAGGAGACACTGTTGTTTGTTACTGCATGAAAACTCTCCAGGTTGTTTTCTGCAAGGTCTCCTGAGTACACCCATGCCCCCCATGCATAGGTGTGCCAAGATTTTGGCAAAATACAGCACCAATTGTAGAACATAAAAATGTAGGAATAAAATGTAAAAGTCTGGTGCAGTAAAAGAAAAATAAACTAAACTGAACTAACTAACTAGAGTGTAAGAAAAAAATAGAAAGGAAAAAAAAATCACAGATCACGCACAGTGTGATATATCTTGAAACAGTCCCCAAGACACAGACCAGGGCACACAGGGTTGTCCAGGGCATTCTGGGCAGTAAAAGATTGTGTCTCTCCTCTGCCCCCTCTTGAAACACACCCTGCATCTTTTTTGGGGTTTCTGTTTGCCCTCAGTAGGGGGGATTTTATAAATAAAATGTGTAGCCCCAACTCTGTCCCCCATCACCGCCCGGGGAGCATGTGCATCCTGGTACAAAAACCCCGAAATGACCTGGAGCTGAAACTGTAAAAAGGACAGCGTCACTCCGGGGTTTGCCTTTTTGCAGAGCAAAAAGGCATTGTGGGTTGCAATTTGCATTAGGTAAATTGCAACCTTTTTGTACCAGGCCCTTGACTTCCGCATAATCTGGTAGGGCTGGAGCAGCTGATCTGCCAGATCAACCCCACCCATATGCCGGTTATAGGCTTTGATGCACACTGGCTTCCTGATGCGCTCAGCTCTGCCACGTACAGAGACCTCCACAGACCTCTCAGTGTGGATGGTGGATAGAAGGTATACATCCTTCTTGTCTCTGTACTTGACCGCCAACAGCTCCTCTTGGCGCAGAGCTGAGGCCTCCCCCCTTTTTAGCCGGGTGCGGACAAGCTGTGCTGGGAAACCTACGTGGTTCTTGCGAACAGTACCGCATGCTGCTGTATCAAAACAATACAGCAGCTTGAACAAAGGGACACTCGTATAAAAATTATCAAGATACAAGTGGTACCCTTTGTTCATCAGGGGAAAAAGTAGGTCCCACACAATCTTGCCACTGGTTCCCATGTGTTCTGGGCAACCTGGAGGGTCAAGGCTACTATCCTTTCCCTCGTACACCCGGAAGGCCTGAGTATACCCACTTTCGCTGTCACAGAGCTTATACACCTTCACTCCATACCTGGAGCGTTTGGAAGGAATATACTGCTTGAATCCCAGCCTTCCCTTGTATTTCATTAGGGATTCATCAACGCAGATATTCCTTCCAGGTGTATAAGCCTCTGCAAACCTGGCGGCGAAGTGGGTAATCAGGGGGCGGATTTTATACAGCCTGTCAAACTGGGGATGCTCTCTAGGAGGGCACAGGCTGTTGTCACTGAAGTGCATGAAACGCAAAATGTTTTCATACCTTCTACGTGACATTGATTGGGGGTAAATGGGGGTAGAGCAGATGGGGCTACTGCTCCAGTAGGAGCGAAATGAGGGCTTCTTTATGATGCCCATCAGCATACTAAGTGCCCAGAATTTCAGAAATTCTGGCACATCTGGCAGGGTCCATTGCTGCCTTGCCAAGTAGGAGTCTGGCTTCGCAGCACAATGCTGATGGGCATACAAATTTGATTGGGCAACAATGTGGCCCAACAAATCATCCCCCATAAACACCTGCAAAAACTGTGTGGCAGTAAATCCTGCAACATCAATATTGATGCCAGGATTTGCCGTGAAAGGAGGGATATCTGGCCTCTGGCGATGAGGCACTACCCACTCCTCAGCTGGAGCTGTGCGTCTCCTGCTGGCAGGTGGTGGCCCAGGATCTGCATCAGAAACATCACTAGATACATCAGCCAGTGTAGATAATGTATCTAGCAACGTCTCTGAGCAGTTAGCGGGGTCAAAATCAGGGTCTGAGTCTGACGCAGATGTCTCAGATTCTGACACCAGGATGGCATATGCCTCCTCGGCGCTGTATAGCCTCTCAGACATTATATATAATAGATAAAAAAATTTTATAATTATTATATATATAAGCGGATTGTTGGTTCTTAGAAGAACCGTTGGGTTTCACAAGAAAATACAAATAAACACCTAAATCTCTCTAAATACTTCTAAACCTGCTTCAATTCTTCTAAATCTCCCTAAAATCTCTCTAAATCCGCCTCAATTTTTCTAATCTCACTAAATCTACCTAAAATCTCTAACCTGTCAAATCTGATCTCTCTCTCTCGCTCACCAAAACACAAGTGAGGAGAGGGAGGGAGAATCACAGAGGTCAAAATATAATAGGAGATACCGGATTCCCCTTTAGCGTTTCTGTTCCCAGGTGTTCCTCCAAGAAATAAAAACAGCTGTAGGACCTTGTAGCTCCCTCAGAAGGCTTTCTGAGTCCCAGGCCAGGGCCTGGGACTCAGAAAGCCTTCTGAGGGAGCTACAAGGTCCTGCAGCTGTTTTTATTTCTTGGAGGAACACCTGGGAACAGAGACGCTAAAGGGGAGTCCGATATCTCCTAAAAATACCGGTTGCACAGTACATCTAGTGTCTGATTTATGACACCTCCACATGTGAGTTGAACCTTTGTACAATTATCTGGGGGGCACTGATGATGTAATGGATCACACTATGTTGCCATTTATTCCCCTTTTCTTGAGGGTTGAAGACCATTTGTGAAAAGCGACCTTACAATATCCTAAGAAGATCTTTTCACTTGAAAATTATTCAACACTAAAGAGGGAAGCGCAGAGATTCTCCACTTATTTCTGTTGTTCAAATAAACACTCTCTTATTTTGTACCAGATCCTTCCGGTAAACATTTGCTTTTCTCTGTAATAAAACAGCGGTTGCAATAAAATATGCGGCAAATCTTTTCCTTCGGTGGTTCTTGTACATAGCAATCAACGGTATCCTGGCTTTATCCAGCATGTCTTTCAGGCTTGCATGAGCTTGATTCGCATGGGACTTGAGCATTGGATCCGCTTGGAATTGTGCGGAAAACCGTAGAATTTCCAGATAGTCGCAGTCTCCTTGGTGGTCCGATTCATCTTTGCGGATTAAGCGTTGCAGTTCGAATTAACCACTTTTCTCAATTTCTGTTGAAAGAAAGAGTATAAATAACCATTCATAGACTAGCGATTTCACTCAAATTCCCTATAGATACTCTGATCTCTGATTAATTTTAATTAAACATACGGATCTAGTCTATCTACTAGCTTGAGTTAAACATCTGAATGCTGGGAAGAAGAATCACATGTTAATTAAAACATTACTTCACATGATACCAGTTAAGTGTTTTCTGTTGGTCCATTTTCACATATCCAAGGTGATCTAGGATGACAATCATGCAATTGCACTTGGCAGTTTTATTTCTTCTAGAAATACATAACATAACTTTTTCCAATAACATTAGGACTGTCTCCGTCATTATCTAGATCTGTTATCCACTCATCTTGAGGATTTGGGTATCTGATCACTTCAGGGTCACTATGTCCATTTGGTTCTGTCTCCCTCTTGTGGAGGTGAATAATTAGCACGTCATTTTCCAGACATATATCTTGAATTCTCTCGGGGGGAACACATATTGTGTTATCCTCCTGCTCTCCTGGAGTCAGGGGCTTTGGCCTTAAGAAAGAGATATCAGGTATCTGGCTATTTCTGAAGTGGACTTCAATAGAATCCGGCCTTTCTTCAATCACGTGGCAGTTACGCTGAGTGTGATGGGATTGGGATCTATCGTAGCTGATTGGAACATTTACTTGGGACCAAATAACCTCATTGATAAAATCAATGATTGGATTTAACCTTTTGAGAAGGTCCATTCCAATAATTAGGCGATTTTGGGGCAACACAACAAGCGTTGGATGCCGAATTACTTTATTCCCCAATTTAAAATCCAATTTAGCCGTGCCCAGAACTTTCAGAGATGTGCCACTTACACTCACTAGATTAGCATTAGATTTATCTAATCTAGGCTTCCTGGAGGATAGTTCTTGGACCTGTTCAAAATAATGAGCTGATATTAACGTAACTTGGCTTCCAGTGTCTAGCAAGGACGGAATATGTGGTAAATTATCTTGTAATTCTACATTCACATAATATCGGTCTTCATTGCTATGCAATTTACAGAGAAATTTAGAGTGAGATATGAAATTAGGTTTTGTACAGATTTTACCGACTGATTTTGTTCTCTCAAACGTGCTTTTGGCAGCTGTGCTTTCCATTTCGGATCCAGTCTTCTCAGCTTGCTCGCACTTAGTCTGGTGTGATAAAATACATTTTCCTTCTCTTTGCAGGGAAGGGTTTAAATCATCAACCATACAAACATTTGTATTAATCATTTCATCATCACTTTCTGGTAAATTGTCATGGATACTGGTTACTTCATCAGAAACATCATCTAGTCACTGGTTGGGTGGGGCTGCAGGTGTTGCATTGCTTACAACCTGACCAGGGTTATTTCCAGTCATTAACTGAGTGATCTGATCCAGTTTTTCTGTCAGCACACGGAAATTTTCCTGCATTTGACCAATACGCTGGCGTACATTATATCTCCGCTTTCTATTCGTCCTTGGGGACGAAGCTTGCGCATTATCAGACTCCTCAGATTCAGTCTTACCTCCGGTTGCTTCCTGTCTAGGTACATTTTCCCTTGATTTAACCCACTGACTTCTAGGTACCCATTGCTTCCTAGATTGAAATTTACTTCCTGAATTTTCCTGATCTGGCTTGGATTTTTCCCTTTGAGGTATGGAGTCACGCAATATTTCCGCATAACTCTTTTTGTTGGACTCAAATTTAATATCACCCTTTTTAACGTGAGCTTCCGCTATTTCCTCAGGTGAGTTTTTCACTCTTTTCCCCTGAGTTTCTTCACTATATTCAAATACAGTAAATAGGGTCATACTTTCTTTTAGTACCCAATTCAAGCCATTTCTCGGGTCATAATCTCTTGCCAAAATAACCTTTATTTTATTTGGCAATGCGTCATAAAATAATTGGATAAATTCAGGGTTTTCAAAATCTGTGTTTCTTTCAGCCAAGCTGTACGCATTTTTAAGGACTGAAAGAAATTCACGGGGGCTTTGATTAGGTCTGCATTTTAGAGTTAATATTGCTCTTTTCGCAGCTAGACTGGTACGGTGAGGCCCAAATTCAGATTTGACCTCGGAGACTATTTTACTCCAGTTACGTATACCAGATTCTTTCAAAGACTGAAAAAAATACCTATGTTTGCCTTCAAAGACCCATGGGATCAACTTAATTTTCTGAGCATCTGAATTAATTCCTAATATTTCCAAAGCTTCTTCAAACTTTTTTAAATTATTTATTATTTTTGGCGATCCTTTAAGGTCAAAAATACCTACTGAGTTTTTTAAGAAATTAACGATTTTCGTTAAATCCTGAACTTTATGAGATTTCTTAATAGGATGTGGCTGGCTAGAGTGATGTGATTTGAAATACTCCTGTGTAAGAGGCTTCGCTCTTTTTTCATCATGAGATTTAGTTTCACTTTCACATTGGCTCTGCTCAC
Source organism: Leptobrachium leishanense (assembly GCA_009667805.1). Lineage (NCBI taxonomy): Eukaryota > Metazoa > Chordata > Amphibia > Anura > Megophryidae > Leptobrachium > Leptobrachium leishanense. Next base: position 50,277 of record RXON01003729.1, read on the forward strand.
TCTCCAGAACAGAGCTGTCACCAGACCTAATCAGTGAGTTATGACTCAAAGCTTTCAAAGGGAACTTCTCTACCGAAGGATTTTTAACCCTTCGAACATCAGTTTCAATCTGACGTAACTCATCAGCGAATTTCTCATGTTCGCGTTTCATTCTCGACAATTTTTTATTTAGCTCCTTATTTAATTTGGATAATTGAGCAATCTCATCTTGCAATTGATCTTTTTCTCTTGCACACACTTTCAACTCCATTATCATTCGTTCTGACTCATCTTTTAATTTATTTACGGTATCATGCAAGTCACAATTTTTATTTTCTAAACTGTCTCTGGTTTCTTTGTCATCATTCAATCTCTTGTTCATTTCTGCAATCAAGTATATACATTCAGGCACAATTTTTAAAACAAAAATCTCTTTGTCTTTTTTATTTGTGGCTGCACTTATCTTTCGCAAACACTGAAGAAAATTTGATTGATCTGACAAGATTGAATCAACATAATTAGAAGCATTTGATTTCAATTCTTTTATCCAATCAAATAAATCGTCTGTGACGTGTAACTTGTCCTTTAGATAAGACATAACATCTATCAATACTATTTGATCTGCATGTATCTCTACATCTTCCTGAGTCTCAGATTCTGACTCTGACATTTTTACACTGTTTAGTATACAACCGTAAAACCACAAGTGAAAATACAACAAGGAGTCAAAATATATATATATATATTTTATCTCTGTCTAATCAGACAATACTGACAATTATATTCCAAACAAAAACTACAATCTCAGCACAGTGCCTCCAATTTGTCGGATATAATCTCTGCACGTGAATACAACACGTTATATATTGGACTTATCAGCCAAGCCTCCAATATGTCTATATTGGACTTACTGGACCTACCTCGGCAGTTGCCTCCAATATATCAGGGATTATTATTTCATAAGAAATTTATACGAGACACAAATATCAATCGTTTATATTTCTTAGAAATTCTCCTGACTTCTTTTAATTGTCTGTGTTTTGCTTTGAAAAATACAATAATCAACAATCGGATAAAAATATATATATAGGGGGCGTGGCTTGACCGCCGAGTGGAATGGCCGCATGTTAGAGGAGCTCCGGCGCTAACAGGGTTATAGAAGGGAGATCCTGCTAACAAGGGTGCATTATGACCCATAGGAAACGCTCCCAGACACCCCTCCGCACCAAGACCACTCTTACCTCCGCTAAAACGGCCACAATCGCCAGATTTTTCGAGGAATCCCCGACCTCCGGAGCAACCCCACACGGATCCAAGATGGCGCCGGTCCCTGCACCATCGCGGGACTCGTCGACGGCTGGCAGCCCCACTCCATCGGAGGACACAGAACTGTCAGTTCGAGATATACTCCGCTCCCTGCCCAGCAAAGAAGATCTTGAATCCCTCCTGGCAAAGCTGGAGTCCTCTTTCGCTTCACGCATAGACGCTGTGGTAACGGATGTCCGCCATATTGGAGTCCGGGTCCAAGATTTGGAAGGAGACAGAGAAACCACAGAGGACAGACTGACTCGCTTGGAAACAGGTCTGAATTCTCACACTTTATACTTGCAACGCTTTCACCGGGCGTTAGATGATCAAGACAACCGGGGCCGTCGGAATAACCTGAGGTTAAGAGGTCTCCCAACGTCGCAGGATGGAAAGGAACTGCTCACCGAGGTTCTGAGGCCTATATTTAATTCTCTCTTACACAGACCGATTGACACCCCAATTCACTTTGACAGAGCGCACCGCTCTTTAAAACCAAAGGGTGCACCGAATACGACACCAAGAGATGTTATCTGCCGGCTACATTACTACCGCCAAAAAGAAGATATTCTACAAGCCGCGCGTCGTCAATATGTCAAAGACCCCTTGGGTAATGTCTTGCAGCTATGCCCAGACCTCTCCTGGCACACGCTTCAGGCACGCCGACTACTGAAACCGCTCACTGAAGATCTACGGGACCGTCAAGTTAAATACAGATGGGGTACCCGTTTTCCCTCCAAGCTACCCTGGACGAGATTTACTATGGGATCACCAACGCCACAGATCTTCCACCACTGTTAACGGCACTTGGCATTGATAATCTGGACATTCCAGACTGGTACGGTGGACAGACCCTAGACTTGGTCCAACATCAGTTCCAGCCGCAACGCCCTAGGTGGCAGACCCCTTCTAAACGTGGTCGTGGTATTTCCCGCTCGCAGCAATCATCAAATTCCCAACAGGACCCGGAATGAAAACAACGCTTGTTGCCTTTTTGCTGCTCCTTTCAACAACACCAGCACATATTTATCACCCTTTCCATGAGAATCTCCACATCCATGACTGTTTTCACCCTACGGACTGCTTTTCTTTTTTCCTCATGGACCCCCAACCAACTGAATCTCCTAACTTTTTAAGCTATATCAGATCTAAACATTTACCCTAGCCGGCCTCGGCACTCTATCCCCATCACCTGCCGTAGGTCGTCCACTCACCCCTCCAGATGCAGTGGCTTTTGTGTCCCCCTCCTCCCGGGGAGGAGAAGCATGCTTTAGGGCCTGGACGATGGTGCTCCCATCCGCAGGCTCTACACCGTCTCCAAGTTTTCTCATCTTCAGGTTTATTTTTCTGTTTGTTTGTTCGTATGCACAGTACTCTTTGTCCATATAGCATGTTAATTACTGGTTTTCCACACTTACATATTGTAGGTAGGCCATGGGTATTGCCCCTGAAATGTCGTCTTTGTACTGAGGTTTATCAACGGTTTTGTAGGTCCACATTCACTGAACTATGGCCCCAATAACATTCCTTACCTTAAATGTTAAGGGTCTTAACTCCCCTCAGAAGCGGCGCATGGCTCTTATAGATCTACACCGGCAACGCGGGGAAATAGTGTTTCTACAAGAGACGCACTTCCTTGCGGATGCAGCACTGTCTCTTACATCTCGATACTATCCACAATCTTACTTTAGTAGCTATGTCACATCTAAAACTCGAGGAGTAGCCATATTGGTAGCCCGCCATGTACCATTTGTATGTACTCATCAACAAACTGACCCTCAGGGCAGATATTTATTTATCAAAGGTCTCATAGGCTCCCGCAAGATCACGCTGGCCAACATATATTTACCCAACACGGGTCAATGCGGGGCACTACGATCCACTTTGTCTAAACTATCTAGTTTTAAGGAAGGCCTGTTGGTATGCGGGGGTGACTTTAATGTCCCCCTTGACACAAACCCAGAAAGTGTAAAACCGACCCCCAAACCGGAACCCTCCCTCCACCGTCGGCTTATGCAACTTCTCCACCAACATCAAATGATAGATGGATGGAGGGTGTTGAATCCGTCTGTGAAAGATTTTACTTTTTATTCCCACGCAGCGAAAACCTACTCCAGGCTTGATACATTTCTAATGTCCCACCATCAATTACATGCTTTACGTTCAGCCTCCATAGCCCCAATAACATGGTCAGACCACGCCCCTGTAATATGCGTCATTGAAGTCCTCACCACCCCTCCTCCCCAATGCTCATGGTGGTTGAACGAATCACTCCTACGTGACGTAGTGATTAGACAAGATATAAAAGATAACGTAGAACACTACTTTGCGGAGAACTCCACCTCAGACGTGTCCTTGCCTATAATATGGGAAGCTCACAAATGTGTCATCAGAGGTAAACTATTACAAATCGGAGCACAACGTTAAGAAAAAACATAGAGAATCCATTACCATCTTACTTACCCGCATCCATGACCTAGAGACGGAGCACAAAACCTTACGTTCCATTTCGGTGTTTAAAGAACTCACGATCCACCGGGCCAAATTAAACACCATCTTATCAGACCAGGCATTTAAATCATTGCGTCACACCAAACAACTGTTTTATACCCAAAGAAATAGATGTGGAAAACTACTGGCAAGAGCATTGAAACGCAAACAACAAGCCACATTTATCCCCAAGGTCCAATCCGACACTGGAACTGATCTCCACTTAAATACTGACATCACAGAAGCCTTTCATAAATATTTTTTAACCCTATATCAACTACGAGACACACCCCCTGACAAAGACGCTATTCAGGCATATTTAAAGGAATCTCTCCACTCCCTTCTTACACCAGACATATCGCAATCCCTAGATGCCCCATTTACCCTAGAGGAACTATCAATAGCGATTAAATCTACAGCATCTGGGAAAAGCCCAGGCCCAGACGGATTCACCATCGCATACTACAAAACTTTTCAAACTAGCCTAGGCCCTCATTTCATAAAAATGCTTAATGAGTTAAACCAAGACACCAAATTAGACCCTGCAACACTAAGAGCCCATATAGCACTTATCCCTAAACCGGATAAAGACCACACCATGGTACAAAACTATCGCCCCATTTCACTCTTGAATGCAGACCTAAAATTAATGGCCAAAATGATGGCGAATCATCTCAATCCTTACATCACGAGTCTTATACACCCTGATCAAACGGGTTTTGTCCCCACCAGAGAAGCCCGTGATAACACAATACGTGCAATTGACTTAATGCACCTGGCACACACCTCCTCCGACCCCACCATCTTTCTATCGATCGACGCAGAAAAGGCGTTTGACCGGGTAGATTGGACCTTTTTATTTGAGACCCTATCGGCACTGGGATTTGGTCCACAATGGTTACATTGGATCCACTCCCTTTATAACACTCCAAGCGCCTCTCTACGAGTTAATGGGACTTATTCCCGAGACTTCCAGATACGTAACGGGACTCGACAGGGTTGCCCTTTGTCTCCACTCCTCTTCATACTGACTCTAGAGCCGCTATTGCAGAAAATTAGAGATCATCCTAGCATTACTGGACACATGCTTCCCCTCCACCACTATAAAGTTGCTGCCTTCGCTGATGATATATTATTATCCCTTACAGATCCTAACCGCTCCCTTGCACACGTCCTGTCCGAACTAGACACTTATGGACAACTGTCTAACTTTCGGATTAACCAGACGAAATGTGAGATCATGGGGATAGGCATATCGACATCAACACAGAGGGAGTTGGAAAGATGTTTTCCATTTCGATGGGTACAACACTCACTTAGATACCTGGGAGTGACGCTGACTAAGGACCTAGACCACTTATATAAGTCTAACTATGAACCTCTCCTGACAGTAGTACAAGAAGACCTTAAAAAATGGAGCTTACCTCATATCTCTTGGCTAGGGAGGATTAACGTCCTAAAGATGAATATACTCCCCAGATTCTTGTACCTCTTTCAATCTATCCCTGTAGGAATCCCATCACAATTTTTTGCCCGGCTGAAATCAGCATTTCTCGACTATGTCTGGAATGGGATACATCCCAGGGTGTCATACAGAGACATGACGAGACACAGGAATAGAGGGGGTTTAGGCCTTCCGCATATGGAATTATATTACTCGGCAGCCCTATTTCTTAGGTTGAGTGATTGGTGCATGTCCCCACCACACAAGTTATGGGTACCGATAGAACAGAAAACAATTCTAATCCCGATAGCTTCCTTATCATGGCAGACAGCGCCCCTCACAAACCTACTTCGCTCTTCGCACCCTCTTATTTCCCCAACCCTTTTAAAATGGCGAACACTACGAAAATCACTGCAACTCTCAACACATCCATCACCACTATTGCCTCTTACTTTTAACCCACTTTTTCCAGCTGGTATGTCCAACAATTTTCTGCCTACGCTAGTGGAGGGACCGTACCTTCCCCTTCATAAATGTCTAATAAACTCCAAGCCAATCCCTAAACTATTGTTGCTTCCAGATGAATATGCCACTCCAATTTCAGACTACCGATATTACCAGCTCCGACACTTCATAGCGTCATTAGGCCACCCGACCTCTCTTAGACAGGACGAATCCCCCTTTGAGACACTTTGCACTAGTGACCCACACCAGCCTCACCTGCTGTCCACTATATACGGCACGCGCCTAGACGCTTCAGCTCCCCTCATTCCCTTATATGTAACAAGATGGAGCAAAGAGATGGGTGACCTGATTCCGGAAGATAAATGGGACATGATATTTCAAATAGCTGCCCACTCGTCCTGTAGTCTACATGTACAACAGTCACATTATAAATTCCTGTCTAGGTGGTACCTCACTCCCTCGAGATTACATAAAATGTCTCCGAACTCTGATGTATTGTGCTGGCGATGTACGAAAGAACCGGGAACCTATTTACATTAGACATGTGCATTCGTTTTAGTACTAAAACGATTTAGTCAGAATTTTGGGATAATTTAGTTTTAGTATGACTCAAGAGAAACGAAACTGCTCAGTACAAAAAACGAAAGAAACTAAAATAAAATGCACTACATTTTAGTTTCAGTTCTTTTTGTGATATTACATTGAGTGAAGGAGACCAGCAATGAAGAACGCAACATCGCAACATCCGAAGATCTGCACCCTCCACATGCCAATGCAGTACGATGTTCTATACAGAGAGGGGCATTAATTAATGCAGGAGGATGTTCTATACATTATACAGAGAGGGGTATTAAGGCAGGAGGGTGTTATATACATTATACAGAGAAAGGTATAAATTGAGGAGGATGTTCTATACAGAGAGGGACATTAATTAATTCAGGAGGATGCTCTATATATTATACAGAGAGGGGTATTAATAATGCAGGTGGATGTTGTATACATTATACAGAGAGGGGTATTAATTAATGCAGGAGGATGTTCTAAACATTAAACAGAGAGGATCCTTTTTTTTCAGCCCTTTAAATCCAGTGGCTGTGAGCGCTGAGATCGGCTGCTTGTTACATTATCTCTCCGTACAATGTATCAGGCTCAGTTGTTACAGTAACTGACTGTAACAGTGCTCAGAGTTTCATTAAAACAAGGAAATAATATTGTTCTAACCTCTTATATATGAAAATATTATTTACTAGTTTTACTGAAACTCTGAGCGCTGTGATGAGCAGCAGTCAGTTACTGTAACAGCTTTGCCTGACACGGGGCAGTATTCCAATGTTGGTGTTAACTTAACCAGAGCTGTTGTAAACTGAAAACCTCCATTGGCTATAATGGCTCTGGGAAGTTTACAACAACTCTGGTTATGTTAGCACCAACTATGTAATATGGCCCACATTGTGCTGAGAGTGAGAGATACTGTAACAAGCAGCGATCTCAGCCCTCTGAGGAGCCACTACAATAGTAATTGTATCCATTGGTTTTCGGATGAATGAATTTAGTTTTCATACTAAAGAACTGAAAACGAATTTCTTCAGTAACTAAATAAATTGCATTTTAGGACTAATCCATTAGTTCAAAACGAAATTTTGTGCTGTGCACATGTCTAATTTACATATTTGGTGGGAATGCTCCCACATTCAAGCATATTGGACGTCCATTTTCGCAGAGATCAATGAAATCACGGGATTAGACCTGTTACCCTCTCCACAAGTATTATTCTTTATTATTCTTTATTTATAAAGCGCCAGCATATTCCGCAGCGCTGAAGTAGCTCTATTTCACCTGGTCCCCCTCTCCCCTCTCACATACAGAAAGTCTCTGGCCATTCATCTGTTTAATATGGCAAAAGCATTGATTCCCAGGGACTAGCGCTCCACACATACTCCGACAATCTCGGAATGGATTACAGCAGTAGACAATATACGAGTGATGGAGGAGATGTATTTTTCTATGGATAACAATTATGCTAAATATTTCGCAACTTGGTATTGGTGGATGGACTATCTTACTAAACGACCACGTAAACCACCCATACCGGGTAGTACTGACACACCTCACTAAGGTTGCCCTAGGATTCAGACTCTCACCCATTGACCCATCTGCGTTTCTTGCTTTTTATAACAATGTACTCTACCTTATGGAACTTACAACCAGTATAGCTTTTAAATGGAACACTTGTTACTGTATACGAACTTTTATTTCCCTTGTTCCCCCCCCTTTCTTAGATAGTACTTAATATACGTAATATGATATGCCGCATATTTTCATGTGACAAGATAATGTCATGATAACCAAAGAAGAAAGTATCTTGTTTATTCTTATTTCTGTATCATTAATTACAAAAGATGTTTCAAATTGTGTTAATCTTGATGAAATTTAACAAAAATAAAAATATATTATTTAAAAAAATATATATATATATTTATTACGTATACAAAAAAGTTTCAAATCTCATATCATAAACAAAAATTTACAAACCACAATCCATCAGCATATAAAAACTAGCTTCACAATATATGTATCTCCGTTTAGTAACTGCATATATGATTAATATCATTTACCTAATCAGTTAGTAACTAATACACAAATGGTTAATAAACATTTCTGCTTAATACAACATGCATTTCCCAGCAAACAATGTTTAACCAGCCAGCTCTTATAGATATATATATATATATATATATATATATGCTACATGGATCAACAAAAGATGAGCTAATTTAATGATAAGTAATAAAAACTTATTTAGTGAATCCTCCCCTAATCGAGAATCAAACTTCTAATATTTTGCTTATTATTTTGTAGTTATATAATTCCTTGCTTATTAATTTTAATCACAGTAATTTCCAAATTCAATATATATATTGGTATCAATCTTACAACATTCTTTTAGGAATAAATCCTTATATCCACTTCTTCATATTTCTATCTGCAGAATAGAAAATACTTAGAATTTGGATCTAACTGTATCTGAGAAGTCTACGTTGCAAGAATATCTACAAATATATATATTTACATTAATTCCTTAATTTCATACATTACCTGTCCAATTTGGATGTTGATAAGTCTGCCTTGGAATTCCTGATGTAATAATTTTGGAATGTGTGAAGATTATCGATCAGATAATCAATGCATGTGAGTTAGAGATTTGGTGAGAATCTTGATTGCCTCATGTCTTGGGATCTGCCTGCATCGTGGTGTGAGTCTGAGTGTTGGAATCTTGGACTCTCAGAGGGTCATGTGTAATGCATTGCAGTGTGAGTCTGAATGCTGGAATCTCCGACTCCCAGAGTGTCATGTGTACTGGACGTCTGAATGCATTGCGGTGTGAGTCTCTGAATGCTGGAATCTCCGACTGACTTGCGACCAACACTGCCGCTTATTATAACCAATTTGACGTCACTGGCAATATTATTGATACATCAAATCTAATATTTATTATCCTCTAGAGGGCAGTATTGCACTTCTTAATTAATTCCACCATTTCTTTTTAATATTCTTATCTCGGGTCAAAAGATCAATCTACACAAAGACCTTCTCTTCTCCCAGTCATTAGACACTGTGTCTCTACCTATCATCTCTGATTTATATCCTCACTCCCTTTTGGTTACTCAGAGTCCTATCAGCTGAATTCTTTTCTGGTTAACTCAACAGAATCTATTCTTTAGTAATTTTTATTATTTACCAATTATATACTTTCTACAATATTTATTGGAGTATATATTTCCTACTGTAAATATAATAAAATATACCTTGATTATAAACATATATTTTGTGAATATAAATCTATATTACAGAATATTAACTCTTATTCCTATACCCAAAAAACAAAATATCTTTTGTTTTAACCCCTTAGTGACCGCGGACGTACCATGTACGTCATGGCCGCGGGTCTCTTTTAGACCCGCTGACGTACGTGGTACGTCCTGCGGTCTTTTGAGCGCTGGAAGCGATCGGATCGCTTCCAGCAGCTCAAACGCCATTGCAGGCTGCCTGGGAGTCCAGGCATCCATGCAATGGCGGTTAGAAGTGCCGGGGCACCTTGTGATCGCTCCCCGGGAGCGATCAACATCTGGTTTCACCGGAGAGGTTCCCGGCACTTCTAGAGAGCGCTGGAAGCGATCGGATCGCTTCCAGCAGCTCTAGGGCCATTGCACGCTGCCTGGGAGTCCAGGCATCCATGCAATGGCAGACAGAAGTGCCGGGGCCCCTTGTGATCGCTCCCCGGGAGCGATCAACATCCGGTTTCGCCGGAAAGGTGCCCGCACTTCTACAGAGCGCTGGAACGATCGGTATCGCTTCCAGCTGCTCTGAGTATATTGCAGGGATGCCTCGACATCGAGGCATCCTTGCAATAGGGTTACCTGCCGCCAGTCCGTCTGTGATCGCTCCCCCCGAGCGATCACTTCCAGTAGCGGCAGGAAGTACTGAGTGCCGCGAGGTATCGTGGCACTCAGTACAAAAAAGATCACATAAGTGATCAGGTGCTCTGCTGGGTGCCTCGAGGGATCAAGGCACCCAGCAGACTAAAAATTTTTTAAAAAAAAGAGTAAAAAAAGTAAAATAAATAAATCAAAATGAATAAAATAAAATAAAAGTGACAGCCAAGATGGCGCTGCCCTTCTAAGGGCAGGGTCATCTTGGGGCTGTGTGGGATGCTCCTAGCCTGCCTCATCAGAGAGGCAGGCTAGCAACATCCAATCAAAAGATATAAAAAATCTAAATAAAATTTCTAATTTGTCAGGTCAGGTCAATATTTTGTAAATATTGACGGTGACCTCTGTGATTCTCCCTCCCTCTCCTCACTTGTGTTTTGGTGAGCGAGAGAGAGAGATCAGATTTGACAGGTTAGAGATTTTAGGTAGATTTAGTGATATTAGAAAAATTGAGGCAGATTTAGAGAGATTTTAAGGAGATTTAGAACAATTGAGGCAGGTTTAGAGGGATTTAGAGAGATTTAGGTGTTTATTTGTATTTTCTTGTGAAACCCAACGGTTCTTCTAAGAACCAACAATCCGCTTATATATATATATAATAATTATAAAATTTTATAATCTATTATATATAATGTCTGAGAGGGTGTACAGCGCCGAGGAGGCATATGCCATCCTGGCGTCAGAATCTGAGGCATCTGCGTCGGACTCAGACCCAGATTTTGACCCCGCTAACTGCTCAGAGACCTCGCTAGATACATTATCTACGCTGGCTGATGTATCTAGTGATGTTTCTGATGCAGATCCTGGGCCACCACCTGCCAGCAGGAGACGCACAGCTCCAGCTGAGGAGTGGGTAGTGCCTCATCGCCAGAGGCCAGATATCCCTCCTTTCACGGCAAATCCTGGCATCAATATTGATGTTGCAGGATTTACCGCCACACAGTTTTTGCAGGTGTTTATGGGGGATGATTTGTTGGGCCACATTGTTGCCCAATCAAATTTGTATGCCCATCAGCATTGTGCTGCGAAGCCAGACTCCTACTTGCCAAGGCAGCAATGGACCCCGCTAGATGTGCCAGAATTTCTGAAATTCTGGGCACTTACTATGCTGATGGGCATCATAAAGAAGCCCTCATTTCGCTCCTACTGCAGCAGTAGCCCCATCTGCTCTACCCCCATTTACCCCCAATCAATGTCATGTAGACGGTATGAAAACATTTTGCGTTTCATGCACTTCAGTGACAACAGCCTGTGCCCTCCTAGAGCGCATCCCCAGTTTGACAGGCTGTATAAAATCCGCCTCTGATTACCCACTTCGCCGCCAGGTTTGCAGAGGCTTATACACCTGGAAGGAATATCTGCGTGGATGAATCCCTAATGAAATACAAGGGAAGGCTGGGATTCAAGCAGTATATTCCTTCCAAACGCTCCAGGTATGGAGTGAAGGTGTATAAGCTCTGTGACAGCGAGAGTGGGTATACTCAGGCCTTCCGGGTGTACGAGGGAAAGGATAGTAGCCTTGACCCTCCAGGTTGCCCAGAACACATGGGAACCAGTGGCAAGATTGTGTGGGACCTACTTTGTCCCCTGATGAACAAAGGGTACCACTTGTATGTTGATAATTTTTATACGAGTGTCCCTTTGTTCAAGCTGCTGTATTGTTTTGATACAGCAGCATGCGGTACTGTTCGCAAGAACCGCGTAGGTTTCCCAGCACAGCTTGTCCGCACCCGGCTAAAAAGGGGGGAGCCCTCAGCTCTGCACCAAGAGGAGCTGTTGGCGGTCAAGTACAGAGACAAGAAGGATGTATACCTTCTATCCACCATCCACACTGAGAGGTCTGTGGAGGTCTCTGTACGTGGCAGAGCTGAGCGCATCAGGAAGCCAGTGTGCATCAAAGCCTATAACCGGCATATGGGTGGGGTTGATCTGGCAGATCAGCTGCTCCAGCCCTACCAGATTATGCGGAAGTCAAGGGCCTGCTACAAAAAGGTTGCAATTTACCTAATGCAAATTGCAACCCACAATGCCTTTTTGCTCTGCAAAAAGGCAAACCCCGGAGTGACGCTGTCCTTTCTACAGTTTCAGCTCCAGGTCATTTCGGGGTTTTTGTACCAGGATGCACATGCTCCCCGGGTGGTGATGGGGGACCGAGTTGGGGCTACACATTTTATTTTTAAAATCCCCCTACTGAGGGCAAACAGAAACCCCAAAAAAGATGCAGGGTGTGTTTCAAGAGGAGGCAGAGGAGAGACATAATCTTTTACTGCCCAGAATGCCCTGGACAACCCGGTCTGTGTCTTGGGGACTGTTTCAAGATATATCACACTGTGCGTGATCTGTGATTTTTTTTTCCTTTCTATTTTTTTCTTACACTCTAGTTAGTTAGTTCAGTTTAGTTTATTTTTCTTTTACTGCACCAGACTTTTACATTTTATTCCTACATTTTTATGTTCTACAATTGGTGCTGTATTTTGCCAAAATCTTTGCACACCTATGCATGGGGGGCATGGGTGTACTCAGGAGACCTTGCAGAAAACAACCTGGAGAGTTTTCATGCAGTAACAAACAACAGTGTCTCCTAAATCACAGTCCAAATCTAATGTGGGCGTAAAAATTAGAAAATTGAAAAATTACCGCCACACACCTTCTCAAATGTTTTGGGCTAAAACCGTTGCATCCATGGCATCAAAGCACTCCATATGCAATACCTTGGGGTGTCAACATAATAAATATAAACAATTTTCTGGCATTAATTCAAACTGGGGTATGCGGTAGACCCAAAACCAAAGATAGGCCTAGCTGAAGAAATAATCTCAATTTCAACTCCAATGACAAAGTCATAAAAATTGTTTTTGAACCTTCCCAAAATCCTGGCAAACTTATGCATGGGGGCATGGGTGTACTCAGGAGACCTTGCAGAAAACAACCTGGAGAGTTTTCATGCAGTAACAAACAACAGTGTTTCCTAAACCACAGTCCAAAACTGATGTGGGTGTGAAAATGAAAAATGACCACCAAACAGTATCCAATTTGTTTGGAGCAAACGGTTGCATCCATGGCATAAAAACACTCCATTTACAATACTTTGGGGTGTTATCTTACCAAATATATGCACGTTCATAAAATTGGGGTATGTAAAAAGGCCCCTAAAAAGAAGATAAGCAAAGAAGATACTGTATGTCAAATTAGAAAATTGACAAGCACATGTCAAAAGATTGGCGTAGCACCCCAAAAACAACAGAACAAATCTATATATGGGTGGTATCAATTTACTCAGAAGATGTTGCTGAACATATTTAGTTTTTTTTTGGCAGTAACCAATAACTGGATTTGACAATTCATGCCTAAAGTACAATGTGTGTGAAAAAATAACACAAAAATTGACTACCTGAAAGTTTGACATAGAGCTAGTGCATGGAAAGTGTTAAAGTACAACTCTTTGAAGTACCCTAGGGTGTGCCCTTTCTAAAAATATATGGTTTGATGGGGGTAAATTACTTTGGCCGGCTCCAAAAATGTCCCAAATAGGACATGGGTGCATGATGACGAAATGTGAAAATTCCAAGTTGGAAAACTGAAATGCGCACCCCCCAAATAAGGCCTATTAGCCCCCAAATGACTCGACATACCTATACATGGGTGGTATAAATTTACTCAGAAGATGTCGCTGAACATATTTTGGGGTGCTTTTTAGCAGTAAACCTTAAATTTCACAGTACATGTATTCTTAAATTGCATTCAAAAAAAAAAATCACCAAAACATTTTTTTTTCTCAAACTTTGGCATAGATTTGTGGTAAAATGGTTTGCATGGAAAGAGTCAAAATACCCCAAGTTTAATACCTTGATTTGTGTGCTTTAAAAAATATGTATATGTGTAGGGTTATTCAGGAATTAGCGACAGATAGTGTTACAATGTCACTAACACTAGTTTTGAAAATAAACTCTTTGGAAATGCAAAGTGCTACTTGCACTTATTGTTGCATAAAATAAGGAAAAAAGCGAGGAATATGTAAACATTGGGTATTGCTAAACTCAGAACTAAATTTAGAAACTACTAAGGAATTAAATTTTTTTGACGGTTGTTGATAGATAAGAAATTTTGTGGGTCAAAGTTCGAAAAAGCGGTGTTTTTTCAATTTTTTTGTCATATTTCACAATGTTTTTTATAGTAAATTATATGAAATGATGAAAAAAATGGTATCTTTATAAAGTCCATTTAATGACGAGAAAAACAGTGTAAAATATGTGTGGGTTGCATAAACGAGTAAGAGGAAAATTTGTCCTAAACACTAACAGCGCAGAAACGTAAAAACAGCAGCGGTCACTAAAGGACGGATTTGTGTAAAACCGCCCGGTCACTAAGGGGTTAAAACTTAAGACAGACCAATAAATTTAATTATGACACGTCTTAGCACTTAACTCTAGCCTTATCACACAAAAACATTCTAGATTCCTTCATGTCTGGCACTTCTAAAAAAAATATAAAAGACCTCACCCAGGAATGAACTCTGTAAAAAAAAAAATCTCGTTCATTTCTAAACCTAGAGAAAATAGAAAGAAAAACTGTCTTTCAAAACAAAATGGCTACAGACATCCATTTTAATTTTTCCCTTGTGTAATATATCCGACAATATACCTGCCCTAAAGGCTTCAACCTCCGCAGATTAAAGGCTCCCCATCACCCTATAGGGGGCTCACTGTTACAGGTGGTTCCAGGATAGCTGTTGCGATGATAGCTGGTTGCAGATGCTGAATGCAGATTCAGGGGTTCAGAGGATGGAACGTGACAGTACCTTATCTCCATCTTTTGTAAAACAGATGTCAAGGGGGAAAACTCCTGTCTCTTGCTAAGAGTCATGGGAGACAGGTCTTGGAACACTTTAATATGTTCAAACTCATTAGGGAATCCTTGCCTCCGAATTGTTTTGAAGGTAATTCTCTTTAACTTTATAAAAGTGGATTCTGGCAATTGTATCCTTAGGAGCACTTTTAGGAGCTTTGGGGGACTTTGGTAAGCGATGTGCTCTATCAATAGTTAAATCTAAGTCTGTGGCATTAGGCATAACTGAGTGTAGTATAGCCCTAACATAATCATGTAACTCTGAGGGCGTGATTGAGTCAGGTATACCCCTGAATCTCCGATTATTATGTCTACTACGGTCCTCTAAATCTGCAAGTTTGGTTAAAACAAAGTCCAGTTTTGATTCTAGCGGTGTTACCTTAGTTGCACAAACTTCACTGGTGTTTGAAACAGATCTGATGTCCACTGCGATTCGATCTGTACGTATCGAAAGTTCGTTAACGTCCTTTCTAATCACGGCAAGATCTTTGATAAAATCATTGCGGATTTCAAGACGCAAGTTTGCTTGAAACTTCTCAAATAGTGCCATCATCTGTGATAAGGATGGAGGTCCATCTGTATCCTTATTGATGCTTCCTGCTGCCTGAGAGGACTGTGAGGCCTGCTTGCTGGATTGAGGCCTATCCTCAATTTGCTTATTCTTTGGTGATCTGCTTCTGTCAGTTTTTTTCACAGAACCTGAATTTTTCCCTGCCATTTTCGAATACATTATGCCTTGGGTAGTATAGTGACAATTGCTCTGTGTGTGGTATTGTTCAAATATCAATTTCTTTTTTTTTTTTTTATTCATAAATTTTTTTATTGAAAAAGAAGGTGTCACAAGCTGACCAACGATTAACGGCCTCACAGGGCCTGACGCAGAAGACGTTTCGAATGTAAAGAAATCAAGGGTGATCGCGAAAAATCCGATGTAAATGTACATATGTCACTAAAAAGAAAGAGGGTGCCTCAAATGGGGAAGGGGGGTGTGGAAAAGGAGGCGGAAGAAAAAACCAAGGCCTTGACCGTGACGCTCCTGGCTCGCTCCCGAGGGAGGCCATGGAGGGATCCTGTCACGGAGCCAAAGTGCCCGAGGGCCAATCACGGCCGACAATGCCATGGTGGCGCACCCCGAGACCTGGGGGAAAAAAAAAGGAGGGGGAAGGCGGGGGCAATTGAGAGCACCATTAAGCATGCAATAAACATCGAGCGAAAAGTAGATGGCACGTGGGAATAATAAAATAAAAAATTAAAGGGGGGGAGCAATGCAGTGCCTGCAATAGTAATACAGCCAACGTGGCTATGAACAAAACTGCAGGCGATTCAGTGCGATAAGAAAAGCTGCTAAAAAGAACGTCGCTCTGGTGAAAACGAAGCCAGTCCCATAAGGAGGTATCAGAAAAAAGAGAACCTCTCGGGGTTCCAATACTAACCCCCGCTCAGACCGAAGTGTTTGGGGATGGGGAAGATCCATCAGGCTGTGCCTCCCCACGTATACCCGATGGAGCTGGAAGTAGTCTCAAGGTATGTATATGTCCCTCAGCCTCCTCCAACGTTGTAGCCACCAGAGCACGACCATCCTGCGGGGTGATGATAAGGGAACCGGAGGCGCCCCACTTATATCCTATGTCGAGCGCCCGGAGAGCCACTGTAGCCGGTCGGTACTGTCGTCGCGCAGCCAACAGCAGGAAGGGGACATCCCTGTATACCGCTATATTCGCTCCGTCGAAAGGGACCGATGTCAGATTCCGTACAGCCCGGAACAATGAGGAGTGTTGGCCGCTGTCTCTTAAGGCGACGATGACATCGCGCGGTGCCTTCGAGGGGGCCATGGCAGCCTTCCTGATCCGAAGTGCCATAAGGACTGGATCCTTGATATGCGTCGAGGGGCCGAGTACTGTGTCCAAGAACCGTACGGCATAGTGCAGCAGCTCAGTGTCAGGGACATTCTCTGGTACGCCACGGAGTTTTATGTTCCGTCGCCGGTGGCGCGTCTCCAACGCCACAACAGTCGATTGCAGGGTGCTCACCTGCGCTTGTAGGGCTCGAATGGATGCGGAGGCTGCAACCTGTGTGGCCTCCACCTCCTGCGTGCGGGCCTGCAAATCCTCCATCTTCGCCTGCGTCTCCGTGACCGCTGCACCCAGGGACTCAAGGTCCCCTTGCCAAGATTTCCTGGCATCCTCCAGCAGCCTACGAATATCCCCTTTAGTAGCGGGGATTGCTTCATCCACCGCACCCGACTGCTCCGCGTTCAGGGCCGAGACAGCAGCCGCTGCCCCCTTCTCCATCTGGCCTCTATGATCGTGCACTGAGCGCAGCGTAATTCTCCTCCCCGAAGCTCCGCTAAGGGAGATCCGGATGTCGGGGGTGCCAGAATCTTCCCCGCTCCACCCGTTTTAGTTTTCTTGCCCATCAGGGGAGTCAGCAGCGCCGCGTGGCGCTGGAGAAGCGCGCCAAATCTAGGCCCCAAGATGGCCGCCGTTGGTCCGGTCTGTAAACAGCGCGGCGGCTCGCTCACCAGTCGCAGGTCCGGAGGGGGGAACCCAGCAGGCTCCGGAGTGTCTCCACCTGGTAGCCGACGGCTAGGTACCGAAACCAGGCGTGTATCTCGGTCCAAAAACGGCTGTAAGTCCGATGTTAGAGAGCGAGGGATCGGAGCTCCTCTCGCACACGTCTGCCTCAGAGCGCCGCCGGCCACGCCCCCCCATCAATTTCAGCCTTTTTTTAAAACTTATGTAACCTGCTGTTCCCAGAGCTCTCCTAGCATGCTGCCATCCTGGATGATGGCCAAGCCACACCCCGCCCTCTGTAATTCTTGATGGAGGAGGGATGTTGGATACCCCCGTTCCTTAAATTTATTCACCATCCCCTATAATCTGTCTCTACGATCCATGGGATCTGACACGATCCTAACTACCCTCATAAATTGACTACGTGGTAAGGACCTCAAAGTGTTCCCTGGATGAAAACTGAGATAATGTAGCAAGCTGTTCCTGTCAGTAGATTTAGTAAATAAATCACTAGATAAATGTTCCCCTTCTACTTTGAGTGTCAAATCTAGGAAGTCAATCTTCTCTTGACTATGTGTCATTGTAAACTTAATATTCGGGTTAACTCCATTGATCTCTCCAAAAAAGGCCTCCAAATCCTCCAAGCTTCCTGTCCAAATGCCAAGAATGTTGTCTATGTAGCGCCACCATACGTAGACGAATTCGGTAAAAAGATGATGACTATATATATGTAGGATTTCTCTCAAAGGCATCCACCATTCCCAAACCACTGGCACTAATGATCCTGCTATCTAGTGCCATTCCTCTGGTCTTCCTCAACCCCAATCCCTCTAGACTGTAAGCTCCTATGAGCAGGCCCCTCTACACCTCGTTTCCATCCTATGTCCGTTTATATGTATTTTGTTCCCTTTGGATATTGTTAAGCGCTGCGGAAACTGTTGGCGCTATATAAATGATGACGATAATAATAATAAGATAAAGATTTGCATACGCCGGCGCCATATTGGACCCCATTGTGATCCCCCTGCATGGTTTATAAACTGTATCGCCAAAGAGAAACAAATTGTTGTATAGAACAAAATTCACCAGCTTCATCAAAAAAGCTATCTGGTCCTCTGAAAATGTATTTTCCCTTAATACATTATTTACTGCTCTTAATCCTTCCTCATTGGGGATAGATGTATACAAACTAGTCACATCCCAAGTGAATAAGATTACTGGTCTGTCAAATGATAAGCTCTCCAAGCGATTCAGAACATCCTTGCTATCCCATATAAAAGACCTTGTCTTTACAACCAGAGGCTGGAGAATCCTTTCCAGAAAGACCGAAATGGGCTGCAGCACAGAATCCGAGCTGGCCACTATCAGTCTGCCTGGAGGATTCACCAGGCTCTTATGCACCTTCAGCAAAAAGATAAAAAACGGGTAATATCGCATGTTCTTTAAGATATTTTTGTAGATCTTCATCTATGATATTAGTTCCAAATAGTTCCTTCAACATTTTCTCTATATCCTTTTCCCTTTTAAAGACTGTCTCAAAATCACTTACCATATAGGTATCCATATCCTTCAATTGTCTTTCTACTTCCTTTATATAAATCAGCTTTATTCATAACCACAATCGCACCGCCTTTATCGTCAGACTTCAAAATGATTGTCTTATTTTCATATAAACTCTGCAATGCCCTACGTTCCTTGTAAGACATATTAGGGGAATGTGTCCCCACAGACCTTTCCAAGACCATATCAATTTCCTGATAAACAGGAGAGATACTCACACCCTGCCTTTAATCCCGGTGTCCCCGTGTGACCCCTTGAGGCCCCGCCCTCTGATGCTCCGATCCGCCTGAAGACCAGGCACCCGACCAGCTGGCGACACCGCTGGGCGCCCGGATCCTGGTGCAGGGGACGTGACAGGCCTGAACACAAAGAAGCAGTCTGCTGTATTCCACAGCCAAAGACGCACAGACAAGTACGTGAGTTCCTAGGAGCTGCAGGATTCTGCCGTCTGTGGATCCCCAATTTTGCTGAGATCTCCAAGCCCCTGCACCAAGCTACCAAGGGGGGTGAACATGACCCTTTTTTGTGAGATGAAGAACAATCAGCAGCTTTCCTGAAACTAAAGACTTTGTTAATGGAGGCCCCAGCCTTGGGCCTACCTGGCCACAGCTAACCTTTCCAGCTTTACGTGCAGTTTATCACCACAATATCCCGTGAGAAAAGATCAACGGACAAAGACACACTTAGTCTTATTGTACTTATCTCAATTTTGATTGCTTTTTACTGCTCCTTATTTAGTATCTTTTCCTTAAGGAATACTTAAGGAAAATACTTAAGGAAAAGATACTAAATAAGGAGCAGTAAAAAGCAATCGAAATTGAGATAAGTACAATAAGACTAAGTGTGTCTTTGTCCGTTGATGTTTTCTCATGGGATATTGTGGTGATAAACTACACGTTTGGTAAAACCCCTATATGAAAATCACTCTAAGGGTGAAAAAACGTATTTATGCGCTGCACTAATTTTTTTCTTTTCGATATTTACAAGGAGGGTGTTGTATACCACCGTCTATAAGTGTAAGCAGCATTAGGGGTATATACTATATATAGCTTGAAGTGTAACTGAGCGCTGAGCAACAAGTGTTTTTTTTCCCGAAGTTATATGGCACATGACAACTGTGTAGCTGGATAGTCTCTTGTCACAATGGAGGAAATTCTAGAAGCAAGGCCTTTGCCAAACAGTACGTCAGCACAACTAGCAGAGATCATCGCTTTGACACGGGCTTTGGAATTGGCTGAAGACAAAAGAGTGAATATCTACACTGATTCAAAATATGCCTTCATCACTGTCCATGCGCATGGCGCCCTGTACAAAGAAAGAGGATTGTTATCATCTTCAGGAAGACAAGTATTCAGCAGAAATCCTAAATCTACTGGACGCTGTATGGAAACCCAGTGCTGTCAGTATAATTTATTTTATTTATTTATAAAAAAAATTACCAGGAAGGGTACATTGAGATTTCTCTCGTTTTCAAGTATGTCCTGGGTTCAAGAACATTGAGTGGTTACAGAAATACAAAATAGTAAAATGCAAGATATTAACACAAAAAACAAATATATAGATTAACAGAAAAATATGTAGGAAATAAAGTCATTATGTTACATGTGTACAGGTGCATTCCGTATTGAGGTATGTTAATAGGGAACTATTAAGGGACTTTAGACTGGGGGAAGATTTGATGGCGTCTGGGAGGTTATTCCATATTTGCGGTGCTCTGTAGGAAAATGAGGATCGAGCCACTTTCTTTTTGTATTGCGGTATTGCAAGTAAGGTGCTGGTCCTGGATCTGAGGTTATAGGATGAGGGAACTGCTGGGGCAAGCAGCCTATTCAGGTAGGGTGGTAGCTTCCCAGAAAAGCTCTTAAAGACCAGGACACCAGAAAGGGAATGGTGAAATACCAAAGGGTAACAGAACGGCAAACCTAGCTGCAAAAGCAGCGGCAAAAGTCGTCAGTATTGAAGGTGAAAACTCTGAGAAACAGACGTTAAGCAGAAAATTATGTTTGACGTCATGCAAGCAAGAAGTGTTGAATACAGATGAAGCACCGAATTATGAATTCTACATGAACAGAAAAAGATTTGAACCCCATGGTGAATACATTGAAGTAATACTCAACAAATGGCATGACAATTATGAGATTCTTGAAAGAAACCATAACTACATTCAATGGCTGTTTCCTACCATGGATCAAGGGCAGAATTCTTATTCTTGCCCATTGACTTATTCTGAAAAGACTATGATAAAAAATACCTCAGAAATTCAGCAATGGCTCCTTCGGGGCCTATAAGATGATGCTGAAATTCTTCGGCGTAAAATTTGTGGGGAATATGAAAAAGAATCAGAGCGAATTGAAGTTGAGCGAGCAGAAAATTTCTCTGCAAGATTCGAGAATCTGACATCCAATACCCATAATAATCGGAGAATTACCCGCATCCTGCAAAGTTTGGGAGAATTGGCAGCTGAAAAATATCAAGCCCCGCTGGTGAAGTTCTTCCTGAAGGAAATACTTATTGAAAAACGCCTGTAAAATATGAAGAGCAGTGCCCTGAACTATTTTCTACTCACTGTAAAGAACAAGCATGAACAACAAGATTTGCTCTATTTTGCCTGGTCACACTACCACCCAAAAGAGGAATTCACTTGAGGACTTCAAAAGGAACTTGAAACCTATAAAACACCGTACTCTATAATGACCCTATTACTGCCAGCTCCATTGAACGAATGGACACCTGTGTACTCAGAAAAAGAGAAGAAATGGCTTTCTGAAGAACCAGGCAAATATGGAGAAGATGGATGGTTCCAGTTGACCAGCAATCAAATTGTCCTCCCCGCAACACTAGCGCCAGAAATTGTCAGAGCTTTCCACGCCAGTACTCATGGCGGAAGAGAAATAATGGGACAGCAGTTAGAACCACATTTCTATGTGCCTGGACTCTCTGTGATCTGCAAGACAGTAGCTCAACAGTGTATAACCTGTGCCAAGAACAACCCAAGAACAGGTCCATCACAACCTCCAGGAATGCAACCTATTGGATTGTCCCCAAATGGCGTCACTCCAAATAGACTTTACTGTGATCCCACCCTGCAAAGGATACAAGTATCTATTGGTAATGGTGTGCACACTAACTGGGTGGGTTGAGGCCTTCTGAAAAATTCTATTATTCATTATAATTACCATAAACCTTTTTCAAGTTTCTTCTTATATATCAAAACCAAAAAAAGAGCTGCGCTACGCCATGGCGGAGACTCCCAAAAATAATCAACCACAAAACTGTATTGGTCTTTCTCAGAAGTCTAGCTTTCCTAGTTAAGCCAGATCTATTTATTAAAATACACAGAATTTATAGCCAATCAGTGTACAGATACATTACAACATCAAAGTTTAGCCACTCAGTTAAAGTACTACCATATATGGTTCAACGAGACCCTCTTCCCCTCTTCCCGCTTCTGCGCACATTTTCCTGCACTGAACATAACAGGAAATCGGCCACAGCTCGTATCCTATAGAAGGAAGAAGGTCTATACAGTATTGACACTAACAAAATGGAGGGGGGGAATTTCACAGCCCATTTATAAGAACCGGCTTTTTTAAGACTAAATACTTATTATATTTACAGGAAATTAAAATCTAACAATTCTTTCCTTTGATCACATATCACCTGTGATCATCTAAAAGATAAACCAAACTTAGACAATTAAACCTGGGCTACAGTGTCCTTGCCTAAGACCTTTAGATCATTCTAGATGCTCAGATGGGAAGAAAAAAATTCTGGTATTTACTCCTAAAATACCTCAATACCTTTAATAATGTACAAAAGGGATTCCCCAAGGAGGCCCTTTATGAGCATAAAATACACTTATCTATCTAGATTCACTCTTCCAGTGAACCACTTGGACCGTAGGCAAAAATACCTAATCTAGACCTTAAATAACTATTTATTCCCATTTCCCAAAATATAATTCACCGAACAAGAAAAGTATAATAACTTGAATGTAAAAGTTCATTTATCTAATAAATCAACATGAGTCAGATCTATATCTGTGTGTTTTCCTATGTTCAGCTTCACTCCACAAAACGCATATACACCTGCAGTCATACACACATTCAAGAAATACATTCTCATTTGCACAAAATAAATCCTTTCTCACACTTATCTAGGGGATTAAATAAAAAAAATAATATTCCATAATCTAATACCATAGTCCACAGTGCGAGATCAGGGTGTGGTCTTTTTTTTAACATCCCAGCTTGAGACGCATAATCATTGAATGTCATTAGAGCTCCCACCATAGGGACTCCTGAACAAGCTGTCTCTTTGCGCTGGTTGCTTATTACCTGTGACCTTTGACCTTGACACAAAATGTCCATGATTCGTTCCATATGCAGTCATTGTGACTGTCAGGTTTCTTGATGATGTGATATGGTTTCAGCAACAATAAAGAAAATAAAAAAGAAAAGAAAATATGGTATACCCCGCTAATCATCTACATCCATTCATTCATTGTCACTCTCAAATGCACGAAAACAATAAAAATGTTAATTTACACAAGAAGAGACACAGATAATAAATTTCAAAATGTCCCCGCGAAGCCTGTCGGCCTCACGCAATAAAAAAATTATACTACTTCTGACTCATTGTTAGAGAAAAATATATATATATACGCAACTTTGGCTCAAAAGGGAAATAGCCGAAGTGCATATTCCACCCTTTTATTAAATATAATTGGTTTTTTTTGTTTTGTTTTTTTAATTACTATCCTATTCAGTCTTGTTCGGTGTTGTGAAACAAACCTGGCGTTTATAAAACACACCAATCCTCAAATGAAATAAAAAAAAATAAAAACCGCATTAATTTTATCGAATTAAAACTTCCCATTTACCACTATATATGTCATGAAACGTATTCATGCAAATGCATTAAATTACATGTTCCTAAATACATGAATGAACTCTAATTTTAATTGGATGTGATCTTCAATAATCCTAAATGTGTCATGGAATTTTGAACAATATTGATTGTAACTAAACAACAAAAATAACAAAATATAAAATAATAAAAGACACAAAATAATTATCACTTAGACGACATCAGAATATAAAAATACATTATCTTCTTTCTTTGTCTTCTGTCTTATTGGTTGAAAATAACAGTTTTGTAAAACTGACATGTCTTAAGTTGTATTTCCAAATCAATGATCTTCTACAAATAGCATGATTTATTGATGAGTTGTCGATAATCAGATTGTTTTATTGCCTGGTGTCTGATAATTCCTTATTATCCGGTTGATGTAACATTGCAATGTGAAATGATAATGTGTTTGATTAAATTTCCTTCAATTCCAACATCTTTATCAATATTGGTATCGCATAATCTTCCATCTAGCTTGAGCAAAGTTGGCATGCATGGGTAATGTTCACCTAAAGTAAAACTTGGGAAAAAAATGTATTATTAACCTGTCAAAAACTTTAAACTTCATATGGTTAAAATACTTTAAAAATGGAGAAAAAAATGCAACACATTTTTTGGACACAAAGAAAAGGAGTGGTCATGAGTGAGACAACATGGAGGAGACTAGGAAAAGAATGTGAACTTCAATTCAAATAAAAAAAACACAACAAAAATATCATGAACTGGGAAAGAAAGTATAGAAGGGCATGTTTAAAACTTGACGCGTTAATTAGCACAAAGTTCTCAGAGGAAACTCAGAGAAAAGGATTCTTAATAAACATCAATAATCTTTATTAAGGATATTGTTTAAAAACAAACATTCAAACGTGAGGTGTCTGTGCAGCTATTTTACAACCTGTTTTATTCCCTCCAAGAATATGCAATAGAGGCAAAGTTATACGCTATTGCACTTCACACCCAAAAGACAAAAACATCAGACAGCAAAAAAATACTAGACATCTGGCTACCACTGCAGAAAAAGAAAACAAATCAAACAATACTCAGATACCAAACTACAACCTTCCATCTCCCTTAGTCAACTAAAATAACCCAAAAACCACCTTCTCTTATTTGAAATCTGCCTAAATTCCTTTGTACAGCGCTACTAAACCTGTAGGCGCTTTCCTTTAAACTTTCACTCGAATCCTTCAGCTTTATATCACTTCCTCCTCTTAGATTCCAAACAACTAAACATGAACCTTCATATATATTCCATTATACAGGTTACAAAACTGTAAATGATCTCAGTCAGCCATTTTGGCAAAACATAGTTACATAGTTACATAGTTACATAGTTATATAGGCTGAAAAAAGACATGCGTCCATCGGGTTCAGCCTCTCCCACATAACCTACTGCTGTTGATCCAAAAGAAGGCAAAAAACCCAGTCTGAAGCGCTCGCCAATATGCAACATACTGGGAAAAAATTCCTTCTTGACCCCAGAATGGCAGTCAGATTTCTCCTTGGATCAAGAAGCTTTTACCCACATATTAAATATTATAACCCTTAATATTCTGTGTCTGCAGGAAGTCATCCAGTCGTTTTTTAAAAGTCTGTACAGACTCTGACCCAACCACCTCAACAGGCAGAGAATTCCACAGCTTTATTGTTCTCACCGTAAAATAACCCTTCCTATGCTTTAAGCTAAATTTTCTTTCTTCCAGTCTAAATGGATGACCCCTTGTCCTATGTATAGTCCTATTAATGAATAGGTTATCAGACAATGGTTGATAATGGCCCCGTATATATTTATATAAGGTTATCAGATCCCTCTAAGGCGCCTTTTCTCTAAACTAAACAGGTTTAAGCTTGTTAGTCTTTCCTCATAACTTAACCCTTCCATCCCCCTTATTAATTTAGTTGCCCGTCTCTGCACTTTTTCTAACGATATAATATCTTTTTTTAAGACAGGTGCCCAAAATTGCACGGCATATTCAAGGTGCGGCCTGACCATTGATTTATACAGAGGCAAAATTATGTTTTCATCCCGTGAGTGAACTCCCCTTTTAATGCATGCCAGTACTTTGCTGGCCTTGGCGGCTGCTGTTTGACATTGCACATTGTTACTTAGTTTGAAGTCTATGATTATTCCCAAATCCTTCTCCTGCTTGGATTTCCCTAACTCCGTACCATTTAGGGTATAAATTGCTTGTGTGTTCTTCACTCCAAAGTGCATAACTTTACATTTATCTAGATTAAATCTCATCTGCCATTTAAGTGCCCAGTCCCCCAATTTATCTAAATCCCTCTGCAGCGAAGTAACATCCTGCTCACATTGTATTACTTTTCCTAGCTTTGTGTCATCTGCAAATACTGATACATGACTTTCAATGCCTATCTCAAGGTCATTTATAAATAAATTGAATAGTATTGGTCCTATAACAGACCCCTGAGGGACACCACTTACCACTGGTGTCCATCTTGAAAATGTACCATTTATGACCACTCTCTGTACCCTATCTTTTAGCCAGTTTTCTATCCAAGAACAAGTATTTTCATCTAGACCATTTTTTCTTAATTTAAGTAGTAACCTTTTGTGTGGAACTGTGTCGAAAGCTTTGGCAAAATCTAAGTAAATCACATCCACTGCGACCCCCTGATCTATACTTCTACTTACTTCCTCATAGAACGTAATTAGGTTAGTCTGACATGATCTGTGTTTCATGAAACCATGCTGATTTTTGCCAATTACATTATACCTCCCAATAAATTCCTGAATATTATCCCTTAGTAACCCCTCAAATACTTTCCCAGCCACAGATGTTAAGCTCACAGGTCTATAATTCCCAGGCACAAATTTTAAACCTTTCTTAAATATAGGGACCACGTCAGCTTTTCTCCCATTCCTCTGGTACTATTCCTGAAAGAAAAGAATCTTGAAAGATTAAGAACAGAGGTTTACATATTTCAACACATAGCTCTCTTAGTACTCGCGGGTGAATTCCATCTGGCCCTGGGGCTTTATTAACATTCACATTGTTTAATTTGTGTAAAACCTTGTCCTGAGTCAACCAGTCACTTTGTATTAGTAAGTTTTTATTAATGACTTTCATGTCTCCTGTTATAGGTTTCTCTTTGATAAATACTGAAGAAAAATAATCATTTAAAATTTCTGCTTTATCCTGATCTTCAGTTAACAATAACCCTGACTCAGATTTTAGTGAACCTACATTTTCACTCTTGGGTTTTTTAGAATTTATGTACCTAAAGAATCTTTTAGGGTTGGTCTTGCTCTCTTTGGCTATTTCTTTTTCATTTTCTAGTTTAGCCCATCTAATCGCATTTTTACATGCTTTATTGGCTGCCCTATATGCTTTATAGGATGCCTCAGATTTATCAGATTTAAAAGCCTTAAATGCCTTCTTTTTATTTTTCATTTCCTTAGTTACCTTCCTACTAAGCCACATTGGTTTCAGTCTGTTTCTTTTATATTTATTAACCAGTGGAATATATTGTGACGTGTACTTTTCTAGTGTTAGTTTAAAGATATTCCATATTTAAACATATAACCTATATTTAAGGTGCGGTCAATCCCTTAGTGCTGGACTCAAACAAAGACCAGAGGAAAATAACCGACCACGCCTCTCTTGGGAAAATGTACAACTTTGAGCCCATCACCTTGATACACTAATTTTTATATATATATCATACGCCGAAGCACTCAAACCGCGCCCAATTCCACAACAGTTAGTTTCATAAAGCACTAACAGCTCCAGAATTCAACTGCTACTACAGTCTTTCAAGGTATTAAACACATGTCATTGGTATATACTGTTCAATTATCCCAAATAGATACTCACAGAACAACAAAAATAACTACCTATTCCATTATCCAACTTGCACTGCTAAAAGACTACTAGCATTCAAAGAAAAAAATCCTTATACAAACACATAATAACATTATACATTACAAATAAAGAGTTTTTTTAATTAAATAAAAAGAACAAAGAGAAAAAAATTAGCAGGCGCTTTTGAAAGTCACTGTAAAAGTAAAGTCTCCATTTCCTGTGCCATTTCCTGTGCCTTTTTTTTACACGAGGCAAGGCATTAATGACACAGAAACAAAGAAACCTGGTTTACGAAAAGCAGTCCCTATACATAAATTACATATAAAAAACATAATATCAAAACTACGAAATACAAAACATCAAAGATAAACACATACATTAATAGTTAGTAAAGACAAACATTTAAATAAACAGACGCAATCAATGGCCAGAAACAAAATAAAAAAAAAATAACAAAAACAAACATGCAATCTGAAAGAAAAACAGTTAGCAAATCCTTTAGAATCAGCGCGCAAACACATGCAGCAAAAAAATAGAGAGAAAAAATGGCAGCAGCGCGCAAGAAAATAAAAATAAAAAATTAAGAGGAAAAAAAACTGTCTCTCAATGGGAGATTAAAGCAGTTGATATACAAGAAGAAAATCTACTCAGTTAAAATAAAAATTCTCACAATTACAAGATATGGACGACCCAGAAACACCAGAATTGAAGTACAAGATATACACAGAACGGAGACAAAACAACTAGAAACATCTCGTTTCTTTTTTTATGAGTTCAATTTCCAGCAAATACAAATACTCAGCACACAGCGGGCGAGTTTCAAACACACGTGAGGTCCTCAAACGATTTTCCTTTACTACAATACATAAAATGACAAAAACAAATCAAGACAAAGAGTCCAACCTTGCACCAAAAAAAAAAAAATTCAAAAAAAAAATCAACAAGCTCTGAACCATAGCTTTAACGTCAGGGAAAATAAACAAAAAACCAAACCTGGAGGCAAGTTCGCAAAATCTGAACAAGCAAATGTAAGGATATATATTCAAATGTAAAGTTACACTTAAATATAAATAACATCTGAATGGCAAATCCCACTTCTGACACCAACTGAAAAATTCTATTATTCATTATAATTACCATAAACCTTTTTCAAGTTTCTTCTTATATATCAAAACCAAAAAAAGAGCTGCGCTACGCCATGGCGGAGACTCCAAAAAGAATCAACCACAAAACTGTATTGGTCTTTCTCAGAAGTCTAGCTTTCCTCGTTAAGCCAGATCTATTTATTAAAATACACAGAATTTATAGCCAATCAGTGTACAGATACATTACAACATCAAAGTTTAGCCACTCAGTTAAAAGTACTACCATATATGGTTCAACGAGACCCTCTTCCCCTCTTCCCGCTTCTGCGCACATTTTCCTGCACTGAACATAACAGGAAATCGGCCACAGCTCGTATCCTATAGAAGGAAGAAGGTCTATACAGTATTGACACTAACAAATGGAGGGGGGAATTTCACAGCCCATTTATAAGAACCGGCTTTTTTAAGACTAAATACTTATTATATTTACAGGAAATTAAAATCTAACACCTTCCCCACCAGAACTGAAAAGACAGCGGAGCTAGTGAAATGCCTCATGAGAGAGATCATGCCACGCTATGGACTACCCCTTGAAATTGAGTCAGATAATGGCCCGGCCTTCATTCAGACTTGTCTACAGCAACTTGCCTGCCTGTTGGGCATTACCTGGAAGCTGCACACAGCCTACAGACCTCAAAGTTCCGCAAAAGTTGAGCGAATGAACAGAACTCTAAAGACTTTGATGGCAAAAATGTGTCAAGAAATATCTCTGGGATGGCTGGATGTGCTGCCGATAGTCTTATAGATGCAGGCCAACCCCACAACTAAGTCCGTACAAACTCCTGTTCGGGTGGCCTACCCCTTTAATTAATGTGCTAAGGGGGGACCTTCGGGCAATAGGTGAAATTAAACTAAATGAACAAGTGTTGTTGTGTCAGTCGATGCAGAAACTGAATACCTGGGTGGGTGATAATCTACCTCATTTTTTGTATCCACCATTGTATAAGTACTCTAGGTGATTCGGTATGGGTGAAGGAATGGAAGGCTGACCCACTAGGCCCAAAATGGAGGAGTCCTTTCCTTGTTTATTATCCACTTCCACAGCAGTGAAGGTAGCCGAGGTGCTCCCGTGGATACATCACTCGAAACTGAAGTCAGCAGCAACTATATCTGAGCCCCAGTGGAAGGCTGTGCCCAACGAGTCCGACCCACTGCAGCTAAAGTTGACAAAGGCTATAGTTAGATCTGTATAAGACCAGCGAGTGGGTGTTTTGACAGCCATAATAATGCCTGACCACCTGCCAATGATGGAAAATCGGGAAGCCCAAAAGGGAAACCCGTGAAGGCATCCCTTACTGTTGCGGGGAGGTGGGAGTTGTTTGACAAGGCCATTAAACGAGGGTTCAAGGCCACTTTCACCCTGGGTGTGATTCTATTACTGATTTTGTTTATAGCAACTTATGTGACTGTTCTTCTTGATGGGATTGGTTGCCAGGAGACAAATGTGGGACTGAATTTGTCTCATAGAAACATAGAAAAATGTTGGCAGATAAGAACCTTTCGGCCCATCTAGTCTGCCCAATTACATGGATACTTTACCTGGATTTATCTTTTGTTTAGGATAGCCTTATGCCTATCCCATGCTTGCTTAAATTCAATTACTGTTTTGGTCTCTACCACTTCTACTGGAAGACTGTTCCATGTATCCACCACCCTCTCAGTAAAAATAATGCTTCCTGATGTTACTTTTAATCTTTGCCCCTCTAATCTAAGACTATGTCTCTTGTTTTGCTACTTTGTTTCCTTTTAAATATACTCCCTTCCTCTACTTTGTGGATTCCCTTTATGTATTTAAATGTTTCTATCATATCTCCTCAGTCTCGTCTTTTTTCCAAGCTGTACATGTTAAGATCATTAAGCCTTTCCTGGTAACTTTTCTCCTTCAAGCCGTACACCATTTTAGTAACCCTTCTCTGAACTCTCTCTAAGATGTCTATATCCTTCTGGAGATACGGTCTCCAGTACTGCACACAGTACTCCAAGTGAGGTCTCACCAGTGCTCTGTACAGTGGCATGAGCACTTCCCTTTCCTACTGCTAATACCTCTCCCTACACAACCAAGCATTCTGCTAGCATTTCCTGCTGCTCTATTACATTGACTACTTACCCTTAGATCCTCTGAAATAATAACCCCTAAATCCCTTTCCTCAGATGTTGAGGTTAGGACTGTATCACATATTCTATATTCAGCCCTTGGGTTTTTACGTCCCAGGTGCATTGATCTTGCACTTATCCACATTAAAACTCAATTGCCACAGCTCCGACCATTTTTTTAGTTTACCTAAATCATTTTCATTTGGCTGATCCCTCCAGGAACGTCAACCCTGTTGCAAATCTTTGTGTCATCAGCAAAAGACATACTTTTCCATTAATACCTTCTGCAATATCACTAATAAAATATTAAATAGAATGGGTCCAAGTACTGACCCCTGAGGTACCCCACTGGTAACAAGACCTTGCGCCGAATAAACTCCATTTACCACAACCCTCTGTTGCCTGTCACTCAGCCACTGCCTAATCCATTCAACAATATTTGAATCCAAGCTCAAAGATTGCAATTTATTGATAAGCCTTCTATGCGGAACAGTATCAAAAGCCTTACTGAAATCTAAATAAGCAATGTCTACTGCACCACCTGTGTCTATTATTTTTGTTACCCAATCAAAAAAATCAATAAGATTAGTTTGGCATGATCTCCCTGAGGTAAACCCATGTTGTTTCTGATCCTGTAATCTATGTGTTTTTAGATGTTCAACAATCCTTTCCTTTAACATGGTTTCCATTAATTTCCCCACTACTGACGTAAGACTAACTGGCCTATAGTTCCCAGATTCCTCCCTTCTACCCTTCTTGTGAATGGGCACAACATTTGCTAATTTCCAGTCTTCTGGGACGACTCCCGTTAGCAAGGATTGGTTAAATAAATCTGTTAACGGTTTTGCTATTACATCACTGAGCTCTTTTAATAATTTAGGGTGGATCCCATCAGGATCCCATCCCAACATTTCTCACGGTTCCCGGGACAGATCTGGTAGAATCCCTAGCAACAGACGTCTAGCCCTCCGATCCTTGGAATGGTTGGGACCGCTAACCCTAACCTCTAGCAGCCACAGAGGCCAGGGAAAACAGCAACACAGACTGAGATCGATATTAGAGAAATATATACTGCGCAGCAGTATACGGCAGGATATTTTGCACACACCAATAGTTACAGACAGCGATAACCAGACAGGGGAACAGAGAGAGAGTAGTCATACAAGCAAACTGGGTCAGCAACGAGAAGACACTGGTACTGCGCTATAGTATATGTGGCAGGGTCTGATAGCACACACCAGTAGGAAGCAAACAGTACAGGCTGGGAGATGACAGAGAGAATGGTAGATAAATCAGGCAAAAAGGGTCGGCAACAAATCGGGTCCTCAGAAAAATTTGGAGTCAGTAACGGATATACGAAAGATTATGCAAAGTAGCGATGCGGGAAGTGTAGTCCACGGCAAAGCAAGGTTCAGTGTGCACGCTCTCGATTTAAAGGCTGGTGGCGCTGCCTCCTCACGCCGCGCCCTGCCCCCTGAGCGAGCGTAGACACGCCGGGTGCCGCCGGAGCTGCTGGCACCCGGCCAGGCGGCGAAACAGCTCCTCCAGGGTACCCCTGCGTGCCTCCCGGGACCCTGGACATCATATAACCCCCCCTCCCACGGGCGGCCACTGGACGACCCCCAGGCGCAGAGGGATGGGCAGAATGAAACTGATGCACCAAATGAGGCGCATGGACCTCACTGGCCGGCAACCAAGCCCTATCCTCAGGGCCATAACCCTCCCAGTCAACCAGGGGACTGAAGAGTGCCCCTAACCATGCGTGACTTCAGGATGGCACGAACTTCATATTCCTCCTCACTAAGAGATCGAACAGGTGGAGGCGGCACAGTAAGTCGGGTATACCTGTTGCACATGAGAGGCTTGAGAAGACTGACATGGAACACATTATGGATGTGAAGATGCGGGGGCAACGCCAGAGCATAAGACACGGGTTCACTCTACACAAGACCTTGTACGGACCAATAAACCGGGGGGCCATTCTCATAGATGGGACCAGATGTTTTGTGTTACGAGTGGAAAGCCAGAGTCTATACCCTGCTATATACGCAGGAGCTTTCTCCTTCTGCTTTCTGATACTGATCTCCACGGCTTCCCTAACCTTTTCCCAGGTTGCTTTCAATGAAATCAGATGCTCATCCAGGCTCATCCATGCTGGTAGACAACTATCCTGAAAGCTGGATGGAAGTACAGGTCGGTCAAAACCATACACTGTATAGCAGGCCTCAAAATTT
Source organism: Leptobrachium leishanense (assembly GCA_009667805.1). Lineage (NCBI taxonomy): Eukaryota > Metazoa > Chordata > Amphibia > Anura > Megophryidae > Leptobrachium > Leptobrachium leishanense. The sequence goes on from RXON01003729.1 coordinate 83,579, forward strand.
CCACTCGCCTACTCGCATTTGGCGAGTGGAAATTACATGACGGCGAGTGGGAATGCAGATGCAGGGCAGGATAAGGGTTAGGTGGGGCAACTAGTGGCGAGTAACTCTTAGGGCCTGGCTAGTAGCTTGGGACTTGAAATTTTGAGCCCTGCTGTATAGAATAGAGAATGACCCGTGGTTTCGCTGACTGCGTTATTCAAGGCATACTCTACCCAGGGCAGGAGATCAGACCATTCATTCTGCTTTTCAGATACAAAGCAGCGCTGATATTGTTCGACCATTTGATTACCTCTTTCAGCTGCCCCATTAGTCTGAGGGTGATAGGCAGACGAGAAGCTTAACTGGATACCTAGGTTCTCACAGTAACCTTTCCAAAACCGGGACACAAATTGAGTACCTCTATCTGACACAATGCCTAGAGGAACCCCATGAAGCCTGACAACATTTTGGATAAAGACTGGCACCAATTCCATGGCAGATGGCAACTTGGTGAGCGGCACAAAATGGACCATTTTGGAAAATCGATCAACAATGGTGAGTATGACTGTATTATCGTGGGATACTGGAAGATCAGTGATGAAATCCATGGATAGCTGTGCCCAAGGTCTCTCGGGGACAGGCAGAGGCTGGAGTAACCCAAGGGGCAAGGTTTTGGGGTTTTTACTCCTGCAGCAAACCTCACATGTGGCAACATAGTCTTTAACATTTTTACGCACCTATGGCCACCAGAATTGTTTCTACAGTGTGGCCATGGTTTTAGTCATTCCCATATGCCCAAATGGTTTGCTGTCATGATGAACCGACATAATTAGCACTCTCTCATCCTCAGGAACGAAGAGCCTATAAGGTGGCTTCTCGAGATGAGCAGTTCCTTGAACTCTCTGTAATCTCTCTAACAGCAGAGAAGACACAGAAACCAGGGTGGTGGCGAGAATTCTCTCCTGAGGAACAATTGGATTCTGATCATATGTATGTTGTTCGTATGTCTCAAACTGCCTGGATAGAGCATCAGCCTTAGTGTTTTTGGACCCAGGACGATATGTGAGCACATAATTGAAACTTGACAGAAAAAGAGACCATCTGGCCTGCCTATCATTCAGACATTTGGCATCGCCAATGTAAATGAGATTTTTGTGATCGGTAATGATTATAACAGATCTTTAGACCCCTCTAACAGAGAACGCCATTCTGCCAGGGCTGACACCACTGTGAGCAGTTCCCTGTTACCAATATCATAATTTTGTTCTGCTGACGACAACTTCCTGGAAAAGAATCCATAGGGATGTATCGGTTTCTCAGAACTTTCTCTTTGTGACAAGGCTGCACCTATGCCGATTTCAGAGGCATCTACCTCCAGCTGAAACGGTGCACCTGGCACTGGATGTTGCAGGACGGGTGCCGAAATGAACGCCTTTTTGAGCTCCTCAAAAGCCTGTATGGCTTGAGGACTCCATTTCTGATTATGAGCACCCTTCTTAGTCATTGCAGTAATTGGAGCAACCACCGAGGATTTTTTTTTATAAACCTCCTATAATAGTTAGCAAACCCCAGAAATCTTTGGCTTTCAGCCCCTGAGGCAGTGGCCATTCCCTGATGGCGGAGAGTTTCCGAGGGTCCATCTCAAACCCACTTGGATTTATTATGTAACCAAGAAAATGAACAGACGTGATATCAAAGAGACATTTTTCGAGAGTGCAGTATAAGCCATTTTTTAGCAATCTTTTCAGAACGTACATGCATATGATGGGTCTCTACATCAGGAGAGTAGATGAGCTGGGTTCCGAGGAGAGCAGTCGCCATTCTGAAGAGCTCTGTGGAGTGCCGCTGGAATCCATCGGATTACGGCGGATTTCTTTGTTTGGTCCGGGCGCTCTCTCCTAGGACTGCTTCCTGATTGTCCCGGGACCTTGCCAGACCTACCCTGTTATTACTAAAACGGAGACCGGAGCTGTTTTTTGGCACCTCTTCCTCCCGGCTTGCTGCATTTGGCGGCCATCTTGCGGCCCACACGTGATTTTGTGCCCTGCTTACTCACCGGGAGCTGCGTTCCAGCACACATGGGGAAGAAACCTCGAAAGTTGGAGGAGGCAGAGGGCTCTCGCACCCCTGACATCCGGGACTCGCTGGGGGTTGGACGTGCGGGGAACGCCCGTGACCATCACAGTGGAGCACCGACGGCCTCGGAGTCTTCAGAGGAGGCCTGTGGGAACCCTGCTCCCAATGTGCCTGTTGGTATGGCTGGAGGGCAACCCTGCGTACCGCCGCTCACTGCTGCTGACCTGCATAGGGTCATGGAGGATTTCCGGGGCATCTGGAGGAGCGACCTGCAAGAGGTACGTTCGGCAGTAGAGGCCTTACAATCCAGGATCGCTGATGTACATAATAAATCACTGGAAACGGCGGCGGCGCAGGTTTTATCCGATGCCAAGGTTACTGACCTTCAGACGCAAGTTTCACGCCTCAGCTCCGCAGTGCTTGCTATGGAGAACCGACACAGGCGACGGAATCTTCGTCTGCGGGGGATCCCGGAAAATGTCTGCTCCGGAGAGCTCCTGCTCTATCTCCGAGGTCTTGTGGCTCACCTCCTACCTGCAACTGGGAATTCCTTGGAACCAGCCATGTCCTCAGCCATGCGGGTCAAGAAGGCAGCCACTGCACCAGTGAAGGCTCCACGTGATGTGATTATGGTTACGAGGGATGTGCATATACACTCCCAGATCCTTGCGACTGTCAGCCCTGAGTTTAAAGTCACGTATGCCTCTGCCTGCATTACTGTTTACCGGGACTTGTCACTCCTGGCGCTGGCGGCCAGACGGAGTTCGAGATATTACCGCTCGGCTTCGTGGACACGGTATTCGATACCGCTGGGGCATCTCGGGATCTCTCAGCGTGTCCCATGCAGGCAAGTCCTACTCAGTGGCAACTTTAGAGGAGGCACAGGCGGTGCTCTCTCAACTGGGACTTGAGACATTGCTGCGAGACCCCGCACCACTGCTGTCAGACCCTGGATGATCTGACTACCCCTCCATCTTTGTTTTTTGTGCGGTTTTTGATACTCCCTGTTATTTGTTTCTGCGCACTTTATACTCTTAGGAGGACGTTTCTGTTTTACGATTCTTCGCTGAGGCCTTCGACTCCCCCCCTTCACCCCACCCTTAATTGATGGTATTCCTTCAAGTGGACACGCTAACCTACCTGTTGACATCTGGGGCTTGATGTTCGTCCGCTGGTGCATCGGGACTCCCCCCTTCCAATTTTTTTTATTTTTCTAATTTTTATATGTATGGGACATTGGGTGGTACACTGGGTGAGCCGCTAGGGCAGCAACCTAGGCTCTGGCCGTCCTCTTGGCCCCAGGTCTCCCGGCCCTGTGGCCTCTTTCATGGCCCCTTGCCCCCTCCGGGGTGTTAGGGTGTGCTAGGAATGCCACAATTTCTTGGGCAGTCCTTTACGATCCTTTTTTTTTTTTCTTCGCTCCCTCTCCTTATTTGGCTTTCCTGATGCCTTAACGTCGGACTATGTTGCCTCTTAGTTTTTCTGACTATACCCCCCCTGATTTGTCTTGTTTCACTCACCACTTACTACTCCCCCTTTCATTCTGATGCGTTTTTTGGTACCTGACTTTGCACGGCCCTGCGTGGCCGTTTGTTATGTTTTTTGTGCAGCTGTTATGCTTATAAAATAAAACTTTTAAATACGAGGAGAGTAGATGAGAAGGTCATCCAGATAGACAATCACAAAAACCTGTAGGAAGTCCCTTAGGACATCATTAATAAAGTCCTGGAAAACTGCAGGCGCATTGCACAGACCAAATGGCATCACAAGATATTCATAGTGTCCACTTCTGGTATTAAAAGCAGTTTTCCATTCATGACCCGCCTTGATCCTCACCAAATTATACGCCCCACGAAGATCCAGCTTGGTATTGATCTTTGCGTCTCTCAGATGGTCAAACAGTTCAGATATGAGAGGGATAGGATATGGGATATGGGAGCGCTGTGGAATATGCTGGCGCTTCATAAATAAAGAATTAATAATATTAATAATAGGATAGGCATTACGTATGGTTATACGGTTTAAACCTTGGTAGTCTATACATGGTCTCAAATCACCCTCTTTCTTTGACACAAATAAAAAACCAGCCCCAGTGGTTGAGGAGGAACGACGTATAAACCCACGAGCAAGGTTGTCACGAATGTACTTGTCACGTTCCCACGTTCCAACCCTGTCTCCCTGCCCTCTGTATTCCTTATGTCTGTGTTTCCCTGTGCTGCTTTCCCTGACAAGCAGCTCAGGGGTTAAGTTATTTGCTCGTTGAGCTTCTGCTGGTGATATGGGCTGATTACTCCCCTATATAAAGCCATGGGCCCATATCACCATGCTCTTGCATCCTGGTTCACTTCAGCTACAGATTTGTTCCTGAGAGCTCCCTGTTATTCTATTCTAGTGCTTTCTCAGTGTTTCCCCCTTGTCTGAGTTCTAGGTTTCTGATTGACTTCCTTGTATTGACCCTCTGGCCTGGCTGACGGATTTTCTCTGGTGCTATATCCCCGCTTTGGCTCAAGGTATACGTTTTGGTTTTGACCCCTGGCATATTCATTGACCACTCTTCTGGGAATCCCTAGCGGTTCTGTGCTTATTGAATTATATGTTGTGTATCCCTGTTGACCACGGCTTTTGTATATTGAAGTCCTTCCCTGCACGTTATATATATAATATAACTCCTTCAGGTTGCTGTGTTTTCCCCAGGACTCTGCACGGCTACAAGGTAACCTTTTTCTATTAGTGCAGATTCGGCCACTCTAAGGACCGATCTATCAGTATAGGGCTCCTTCGGTATAGCCGTGCAGAGGTCCCCAGTGTCTCCTGTGGTTTATTTACGTATCCTAGATCATTGTGTCACACATCTCTGCATATAGCGGCTTTTACGCATACCTGGGCCCTACTTGGCGCATGCCGGGTACCGCCATAGTGGCTGAACGTGACAGTACTCCTCCATAATGTCATTCTCTTTCTGAGAAAGAGGATACATATGGCCCTTGGGGGGCATGGTTCCAGGCAACAAATCAATCGCACAATTCTATGGGCGATGTGGAGATAGAATTTCAGATTTATTGTTATCAAAGACCTCCTTAATGTCTGTGTACGATATGGGAAAGACAGTTGTGATGCCTAGAACCCGTCTCTCATATGATTCTAGACACGCTCATTTCCCTGCACAGAAGACCGTTTGGGACACTGTAATCTGAAATGGCCCTTATCTGCACAGTATGGGCATAACCCCTCTCTTATACGATATTGTCTCTCCTCACCAGAAATACCTGAATGACCCAGCTGCATGGGCTCAGGGACAGATTGTTCCACCCTAGGGGGTGAGGAGGTTTGATGTGTAAGTGGATTGGAAGACAAAACCTGTGGAGACCTGTGAGGCTTATCACGGCCAGACCTCCTCTCACGGATCTGGTCGTCCAGAGCAATGGAATAATCGATAAGATCATCAAGTTCTTCAGGTAGCGACAACGGAGCGAGCTCATACATTAAAGCGTCAGTAACCCCCTCAAGAAATGCAGCGGTAAATGCGTCATTCGGCCATTGCCATTTTTTTTGCATTTTTATTTTGAAAGCAACAAAGACCTTAGCTTTTTCAGAAATACACAAGCCAGGATTCAACTCAAACATTATGTCCATTTGCATAACAAAACCCCTGCATGTCCCAGAAGTGCCACCATAGCTACCGGGGGTTTTCAGACTCACATGAGAACAAGCACCACCCTGAGGGGGTGCAGCCGTAACAGTAGGAGACTGAGGAGGCGACGGTTTGGAGGGAGGATTCAACAATAGCCCCAAGGCCTGATCAAATTGGTCCATTCTGTGGTCCTGCTCCTCCTGTCTACGGTCCTGCTCCTTCTGTCTACGGTGCTGCTCCTCCTGTTTATTAAACAGGTCTCCTAATTTGGAGATCAACACAGACAGGTCTGTTGGATCCATAATATGGCTTTACCATAATCTCACGGTTCCCGGGACAGATCTGGTAGGATCCCTGGAAACAGACCTCTAGCCCTCCGATCCTTGGAATGGTCGGGACCGCTAACCCTAACCTCTAGCAGCCACAGAGGCCAGAGAAACTAACACCACATACGGAGATCGATATTAGAGTAATATATATTGCGCAACAGTATACAGCAGGATATTTTGCACACACCTATAGTTACAGACAGTGATAACCAGACAGGGGTACAGAGAGAGAGAGTAGTCATACAAGCAAACTGGGTCAGCAACGAGAAGACACTGGTACTGCGCTATAGTATATGTGGCAGGGTCTGATAGCACACACCAGTAGGAAGCAGACAGTACAGGCAGGGAGATGACAGAGAGAATGATCGATAATCAGGCAAAAAGGATCGGCAATAAATCGGGTCCTGAGAGAAATGCGGGGTCAGTAACGGATATATGAATGATTATGCAAAGTAGCGATGCAGGAATTGTAGTCCACGGCATGGCAAGGTTCAGCATGCGCGCTCTCAATTTAAAGGCTGGTGGCGGTGCCGCCTCCTCACGCCACGCCCCACCCCGAGCAAGCGTAGACACGCCGGGTGCCGCCGGAGCTGCTGGCACCCGTCCAGGCGGCAAAACAGATACTCCAGGGTCCCCCTGCGCGCCTCCCAGGACCCTGGAGGTCACATCATTATAATATTGATAATTGGGGCCTTACTTTACAGGGTAGGGTTGTGTCTGTGGCCCATGTGCAAGAGAGCCTTTACCCCTACAAAAGAAGATATCTTTGATAGTCACTCCTGATTTGTTTCCAATGAAGGAGCCACCCCCTGACTACAAGGCTTTGCTAATTTAAGGTATCTAGGTTAGTGGCTATGGGCGTCAGGTGGGAGAACCTGCTGTCCTAGCCAACGGGGGAATGAGACCGGAGCAGTCCAGAAAATAGCCACCATGTTGTTCCCTAGCAGCTATCTTAGGTTGAGCTGAGATTCACGTACTTGTAAATAACGAATATTAGATGACTTACAAAAGTTTGTTTAGATTTCAGACATTCCAGGAGACTTGCTGGCATAGCAGTTAAATAGAGAATCTGACCTGAATAAACAGTGGGTGTCAAAAAGTTACTTTAGAAACACCAAGGTCAGAGAGCCTTAGCCGAAGACAAAGGCCCTATTAGACCATCTGTGTCCTTATCAGCAAAGGGAGAGAAACAGGCAACTGAGGAGGAGGTAGTGACAGGATCTAGCCGAACTCTAAATTATCTGTCTTAATTGCATGAGAAACTGCCAATTTTTAGAATTTCTTTGTGTCCAAGATGAGGGGATGGCACATTTGCCCTTGGCAAGGGCAAATCGCCCATGGGTGGGTTGTTGGGATGTACCTTTTTACGTATTCATGTATAAGAATTGAAACCCATCCTGAGTTTGTCACTCAAGCATTGCGATACATTCCAGCTTGAGCCTTGACGTCAAATAAAGAACGCCTTTCCTGCCATTGATTCGTGTCCAGCGTGTCATTGTCCGCACCTTGCCGACCTTTCTCCCAACAGAACTGAGTGGATTCCGGTAACAGTGGGTCAAGGGCTGGAGGAGAGCAAGCAGATCTATGGAAAGCAGAAGGCCAAGTACACAGGAGACAATAAAAAGCTGTTAGCTTTTGGAAAGGCAAAAGACAAACACAATGCAACAGCACTGGAGGAAGGAGTGTGCCCTGCTTAAATGGAAAAGTGCTCCTGGAGTAACGAGGAGCAACTGGTCAGTGTAAGCAGAGCCTGAGGAGAGACCTGAGCCATAAGGGGCAGGGCATGAAGGATGCTGCTCAGGGGCGGACTGACAACTAGTGGGGCCCATGGGCAGTAGAAGATAATGGGGCCCCTTGTGCCTTGCCCACAGTAGGTCACACCCACATAAACTCAAACCACAAAATGCTACACCCAGATATACATTGCTGTGTTACAGATTTTATTTCTTCGAACGATTTTCGAATTAAATGTTTTAATAAGATAAAATCCACATGCTAATAAGCCATCATATCCCCTCCAGACTTTCAGATGGCCACCGCTGCTGCTGCAGTTATCCCACACTCATTGCAGCTAAGGTTGCGCCACAGCACAGAAGATCCCGTGGAAAATTTTGTTAGCTGCTGACCACTTTTCAGGTTTATAGGATACTATACATTACTGATACAGTAATATGCAGAATGTGTATGAGCATATCACAGAGCTCCACAGCAATAAAACTCACAGTAATGTGCAGTGTGTATGAGCATATCACAGAGCTCCACAGCAATAAAACTCACAGTAATGTGCGGTGTGTATGAGCGTATCACAGAGCTCCACAGGAATAGAGCTCCACAGGAATAAAACTCACAGTAATATACAGAATGTGTATGAGAATATCACAGAGCTCCACAGCAATAAAAGTCACAATAGAGTTAAAAGTTAGGGATAGGAATTAGGGTTAGGAATTACGGTTAAAAGCTTGGATTAGGATTTAGGATTAGATTACGGTTAGATGCTAGGGTTAGGAATTCGGGTTAGAAGCAGGGGTCAAGTGTTGGGGAAAAAAGTGAGGGAACTCACCCAAGAATTCCACGACCCCCCCCATTACCTGAAGAAAAACAAAAGGATGTATATATACACCTGCTCCCCCCTGAAAATCAACCAGGCATAGACTCCTCAGAATTATATATATCCAGCTCAGACCCCAGAATTGTATATAACAAGCAGACCCCAGAATTTTATATACCGAAACAGAGCCCATAATTTGTATACCAGCAGAGCCCAGAATGTATATACCAGCAGAGCCCATAGAATATATATATATACCAGCAGAGCCCATAGTTTGTATATACCAGCAGAGTCCATAGTTTGTATATACCAGCAGAGCCCATAGAATGTAAAGCCCAGCAGAGCCCATAGAATGTATATACCAGCAGAGCCCAGAGTGTGTATATACCAGCAGAGCCCAGAGTGTGTATACCAGCAGAGCCCATAGTTTGTATACCAGCAGAGCCCAGAGTGTGTATACCCAGGCAGACCCCAGGATTATACATAGCCAGACAGATCTCCTCCCGTGTGGTCCGCCGATCTGCCGTACGCTGTCGCCGTCTTCTTCTGTTCTGAAGGATGTGACGAAAAGTCACGAGATCTCGTGAGATCTCGGCAATAGGCCGCGTCACAGCCTTCAGAAGGCTGAAGACAGTGGCTGCGCGAAGGAGGAGGCACGCAAGCACTCAGAACATGGGTCAGTCGAGGAGGCTGCTGGCGGAATGCGGTTAATGCATTCCGCTAGCAGCCCCAGCGATAAACTAAATCGGCCCACAGTGGGAACATGCATTCCCGCAACGTTCCCGTTGTGGGAGAAGTGCGGGAACGCCGTTCCCACGCCTTCCCACAGGACTCGAGCCCTGATTAAAAGCTAGGGTTAGGAATTAGGGTTAGGAACTAGGGTTAGAAGCTAGGGTCAGAAGCTAGGGTTAGTAAGCCAGGCTTAGGAAGCTAGGGTTAGGAAGCTAGGACTAGGAGCTATGGTTAGGAATTAGGGTTAGAAACTAGGGTTAGGAATTAGTATTAGATATTAGGGTTAGGAATTAGGGTTAGATATTAGAGAGGGAGGGAGAACAGACTAAGAGAGCGATAGAGAATAAATGACAACTACTGTAAAGAGAAAGGGAAGCATGGGCGTCCGCAAACATTTTTCCGGGGGGGGAATTTTAATGACATCCATATTCTGCCCTATATTATACATCCGCACACCCTGAATATACGGAGGAACCCCTAAAAAGACACCTGTACACCCTGAATATATAGAGAACCCCTAAAACCACACCCGTACACCCTGAATATATGGAGGAGCCCCTAAAAAGACACCCACACACCCTGAATATATGGCGGAGTCCCTAAAAAGGGGTGCCGGACAAAATCCCTACAGCCAGGTTCCCTAATGCCAACATCCCGACGGCCAACTTCCAGACAGAACAAGTGCTGGACATCCCAACTTCCCTACACAGCCAACTTCCAGACATCCATAATCCCAGCAGCTAACCCTAAAACAAACACCCTAACCCTAGGTTTAAGGGGGTTAGGGCTAGGTTTAGGGGGGTTAGGGTTAGGGCTAGGTTTAAGGGGGTTAGGGTTATGGCTAGGAATAGGGGGGTTAGGGCTAGGTTTGGGGGGTTAGGGTTAGGTTTAGGGGGTTAGGACTAGTTTTAGGGGGATTAGGGCTTGTTTTAGGGGGTTAGGGTTAGGGCTAGGTTTAGGGGGTTATGGTTAGGGCTACATTTAGGGGCGTTAGGGTTAGGACTAGGTTTAGGGGCGTTAGGGTTAGGGCTAGGTTTAGGGGGTTAGGGCCAGGTTTAGGGGGTTAGGGTTAGTTTTAGGGGGTTAGGGTTAGGGAGTAGGGTTAGTGTTAGCCGCTGGGATTTTGGATGTCTGGAAGTTGCCTGTCAGGGAGTTGTCTGTGTAGGGGAGTTGGCTGTGTAGGGACGTTGGCCGTCAGGGAGTTGTCTGTGTAGGGAAGTTGGCCGTCAGGATTTTGGCATTAGGGAACCTGGTTGTAGGGATTTCGACCCAAACCCCCTAAAAAGACACACGCACACCCTGAATATATGGAGGAACCCCTAAAAAGACTTGAAAAAATGCAGAGATAGATGGAAATCTTCCCCGCAGCAAAATGAGAATTTACAACCGGGATTTGGTGACTAAACACCCGTAATAGTAGACACAAAACTCCTCAACCCGAGGAAATAATCCCTGTTTCATTAATAATAAAATCATTAACTTTATTGATATAAATTAAAATAAATTTAACCTCTTTATTGATAGAAATTATCCAATGACTAACAGTGATCTGCCTATAGCAATTGAATTAACTTAATTGCGATACATGACTACCTCAAATACCCAGTTATATCAACAATTTATTAAACATTTAGGGTAATAGACCAATTGGTGTGGAGTATATAGTTCAAGCAGTTTTCCAAGCGTCTGGTTCCAACCGTTGCTATCAGTTCTTGTATACACACTAAATTAAGTCAGGCTCAATATCAACATAAAGTATTTGCCGCTTTCCTTAAGAATGATCGACTGTGATTGCTTAATGCTTCTTATAGTTGAGCCGAGAACAGACTATTCGTCAGTGGTGTATTTAGGTTTTGTGCTGCCCTAGGCCTGACTATTATTATTATTATTCTTTATTTATAAAGCGCCAGCATATTCCGCAGCGCTGTACAATAAGCACAGTATAGACAGGGTTACAATACATTGAACAACATTTGACAAACAGTACAGGAGGAGATGAGGGCCCTATTCCCGTAGGAACTCACAATCTAGGAGGGTTGGGGTTGGAAACAGGAGGAGAGGACTGTAAGGTGAGAGTGATTGATGGTTGCGTCAGTGTGTTGGGTGGTAGGCTTTCCTAAATAGGAACGTTTTAAGGGAGCGTTTGAAGGAAGAGAAGTTAGGGGAAAGTCTGACAGTACGAGGGAGAGCGTTCCAGTGAGTGGGGGCTGCGCGTGTGAAGTCCTGCAGTCTATCATGGGAAGAGGTGATGCGGGGAGAAGCTAGGCGCAGGTCACTGTTTGACCTTAGGGAGCGGGCTGGGGTGTATTTGGTGATTAGTGAGGACAGGTAGTGGGGCGCTGAGTTAATGAGGGTTTTGTAGGTAAGGATAAGGATTTTGAACTTAATTCTGCAGTGGATGGGGAGCCAGTGAAGGGACTCGCAGAGGGAGCGGCAGAGACAGAGCGGCGGGTGAGGTGAATTAGCCTGGCGGAGGCGTTCAGGATGGATTGTAGGGGGGAGAGGCGGGAAAGAGGGAGGCCAGATAAGAGATTATTGCAATAGTCGAGTCGGGAGATTACCAGGGCGTGTATGAGTTGTTTTGTGGTGACAGCGGTAAGAAATGGCCAAATTCTGGAAATATTACGCAGTTGGTATCGCAGGAGGAGGAAAGAGACTGGATGTGGGGGATGAAGGAAAGAGCAGAGTCAAGTGTAACTCCAAGACAGCGAACTTGGTTTGATGGGGAGATGGTGATACCCTCCACCGTGATAGAGAAGTCAGGAGGTGGGGAGGCATTGGAGGGAGGAATAAGTAGGAGCTCAGTCTTTGACATGTTGATCTTTAGGTGGTGGGAGGCCATCCAGGAGGAGATGCCAGATAAACAGTCACTGACTAAACTCGTGCACCCCCTAATTTAAATTTGAGGCACCCCCTCCTGTCAAGGACACACCTCTTCCTGGTTAATCCCCACCCTTCCTCTTTAAGCTCCGCCTTTTCCTCTTAGAGCTCCACCTTTTCATCTCTTTATATTAAAAGTGGATACCAAGTGCCTACTTGTATATTTTGTATACCATTTCAAATGTATCTATTGAGATAAATAAAATTATGAAATGTTTAAATTCAAGCATTTTTACAAAGAACAGCCACGCATGTCAAGTATACTGGAACACAGCCGCTCTAATTGGTTGAACAATAAAATCCACAGAAACGTGCACTGCATATGAACGTATCACAGAGCTGCACAGCAATAAAACTCACAGTAATGTGCAGTGTGTATCCCAGAGCTCCAGGGCAATAAAACTCACAGTACTATGCAGTGTGTATCACAGAACACACAGCAATAAAACTCCCAGCAATGCAATGTTTGGTGTGTGTCAGCGTATCAGAGTCCACAGCAATAAAAATTCCAGCAATGCAATGTGCAGTGTGTATGAGTGTATCAGAATCCACAGCAATAAAACTCCCAGTAATGCAATGTGCGGGCCAGCGTATCAGAATCGACAGCAATAAAACTCCCAGCAATGCAATGTGTGGTGTGTATGAGTGCATCAGAATCCACTGCAATAAAACTCCCAGCAATGCAATGTGTGGTGTGTGTCAGCGTATCAGAATTCACGGCAATAAAACTCCCAGCAATGCAATGTGTGGTGTGTATGAGTGCATCAGAATCCACTGCAATAAAACTCCCAGCAAACCGAGTGTATATGAGCACACAGCAATTATTTATTCTACATTTACCGGCCTCCGTCCGCAGTAGGGCTGTGTGCAGAGTCAGCAGGGACTGTGTACAGACTCAGCAGGAGGTCCCTCCAGGCCACGTTAGGATCGCGGCTGTGCCTGTGCGTGGAGCCATCTTGTCAGCAGTGGGGTGCCACTGCCAGAGGGTGCACCGTGGCTTTGATTCCCTTCCTGGTGGGTGTTCAGTCCAGAATAGAGTGACAGTCCATGTTAACGAAAGGGTGGGCAGCTGCGTGCGTGTTACGTGGTTCAGCCAGTCAGGTGGTACTGAGACTCAGTACCACCTGACTGGCCGGACCGAGTGTGACCTGCACGCACGCAGCCTCACCAGGAGCCAGGCAGCTCAATGACAAATTTCTATCATTGCAGTGCTGGTTAAGGAAAGGTCCACTTTAAACAGCAGTAAGCAGACAGGGCTTCATATTCTGCTGATACCCCCCCCTTTACCTGCCGTTTACTGTCATCTTCTCTCTCTGGACACAAATCACATCCCCCTCCTAGAGCTGCTGCGGGGTGGGGAGGAGCTATGGAGGGAGGAGAGGGGGATTTTTATTCTATTCGATTTTATTCCGTATGCAAACGCCATGCTCCGCTGCTCGTTGTTTGAGAACACAGCTCAAAGCTGACACACAGTGACAGTGGCACCTCCTAGTACCCCCTAATGACACCCCAATAATCACTGGTATCTGGGGCGGCCCGCCCTCCGCCACTCCTCTAAGTACACCACTGCTCTGGTGATATGCTCACACACAAGTTTGGCGAACTGCCAGCAAGTACGGTGCTGTTTGAAGGCAGTGCAAATCCCCATAGAGAAGTAATGGTTAATCTATTCAGAGAACACCAAACAGCAGAGAAATGTCAGTGAAATACCCTGATGTTCGGTGGTTTCAATCAGCAGGTTCAGGTATTCAGGCGAACCCCATAGGTTTCAATGTTAAAAATATTCCCGTTTTTATGCAATATCTAATAAACCACTTATTATTTTAATCTGCAGTAAAAAGTCTTTATTTATTAATTTTTTTTTAGTACCATTTAGTAATTTTTCAGAATTTTTTGGGCAAAATCCCCTCTTTTTTTTAATATCGGTTCTTCTTTTTCTGTAACAGAACTTTTTATTATCAATCATAGGATCTTATATGTAAATTCCAGACATTTTCGTTCAGTAGTTCTTTTGAAAACAACAGGCCATGGGTTTGCGGTGGCAGCATACAGCGGCCGACTCCATGCACTTTGGGGACCCTGCGGTGAATGGTGAATTCACTGCAGGGTGGGGAAATTTTATTCCCCGAAGTGCAGGGAACTACAGAACACCAAAATGTTGGCGTCATTTCGGTGCTCTGTGAGTAACCCATTTAGTGGTGAGGTTTTTTGTTGCCCCCTGGAAAGTGAAAGCCTAGGCGTTGCCTACCCAGGACATACTTGAAAATTAGTGACATCTCAGTGTTTCCTTCCTGGTAAAATAGTTTGCAAAAGTAAAAAAAATTTTTAAATTTTTTTTTAGGGGTGGGGCCACCCGGCGGGCCGCCGCCCCCTGGAGAGTGCCGCCCTAGGCCTAGGCCATGTTGGCCTAGGCCAAAATACACCAGTGCTGGTACCTGGGGCGGCCCGCCCTCCGCCACTCCTCTAAGTACACCACTGCTCTGGTGATACGCTCACACACAAGTTTGGCGAACTGGCAGCAAGTACGGTGCTGTTTGAAGGCAGTGCAAATCCCCATAGAGAAGTAATGGTTAATCTATTCAGAGAACACCAAACAGCAGAGAAATGTCAGTGAAATGCCCTGATGTTCGGTGGTTTCAATCAGCAGGTTTATTCAGGCAAACCCCATAGGTTTCAATGTTAAAAATATTCCTGTTTTTTATGTATGCAATATCTAATAAACCATTTATTATTTTAAACTGCAGTAAAAAGTCTTTATTTATTTATTGATTTTTTTTGTACCTTTTAGTGATTTTTCAGAATTTTTTGGGCCTTGCCTACCCAGGACATACTTGAAAATTAGTGACATCTCAATGTTTCCTTCCTGGTAAAATAGTTTGCAAAAGTAAAAAAAAAAAAAATTTTTTTAGGGGTGGGGCCATCCAGTGGGCCGCCGCCCCCTGGAAAGTGCTGCCCTAGGCCTGGGCCTTGTTGGCCTAGGCCAAAATACACCAGTGCTATTCGTGCTGGTTGATTAGTTATGTACCACGAGCAGACTATACTAGATATCCCCACCTAACAACTAGACATGTGCACAGCACAAAATTTCGTTTTGAACTAATGGATTAGTACTAAAATGCAATTTATTTAGTTACTAAAGAAATTCGTTTTTGGTTCCTTAGTATGAAAACTAATTCCTTTCATCCGAAAACCAGTGGATACAATTACTATTGTAGTGGCTCCTCAGAGGGCTGAGATCGCTGCTTGGTACAGTATCTCTCACTCTAGTTACGCTAACTGACTGCTGCTCATCACAGCGCTCAGAGTTTCAGTAAAACTAGGAAATAATATTTTTATATATGAGGTTATAACAATATTATTTCCTTGTTTTACTGAAACTCTGAGCGCTGTTACAGTCAGTTACTGTAACAGCTGAGCCTGATACATTGTACTGAGAGATAATATAACAAGCAGCCAATCTCAGCACTCAGTCACTGGATTTAATGGTTTAAAAAAGAGGCTCCTCTCTCTATAATGTATAGAAAATCCTCCTGCATTAATTAATACCGGTCTCTGTATAATGTATAGAACATCCTCCTGAATTAATGTCCCTCTCTGTATAGAACATCCTCCTCAATTTATACTTTTCTCTGTATAATTTATAGAACATCCTCCTGTATTAATACCCCTCTCTGTATAATGTATAGAACATCCTCCTGCATTATTTAATGCCCCTCTCTGTATAGAACATCCTACTCAGTAGGACCTACTGCATTGGCATGTGGAGGGTGCAGAACTTCAGAATGCAATGCTTATCCAGGACAGGAGAGAGAACTTTTACTTAAACTTTGCATCTCTGTGGGGGAGAGAGACAGGAATATAAAAGCAGGGGAGAGGGCAAATATTAATGTAAATCGGTCTGAAAGCTCAGAGAAGAGATGTCTGGTGCAAATTTATTTTTATAATAAAATAAAGCACTTTAAATCCAGGGAAAACATTCAAATTAATCACACTGACCGCTCACAATAACAGAGTAACTGTAAGTTGGATACTAAATGTATCAGACGTAAAAAAACCTTTTATAAACCAGCAGCACTGGGAGAGGAGAGGGACTTTATATAAAATGTGTATTATAGATGAGGAAAGGAGGATAGTACTCCTGGATAATATAAAATGTATCAGACCTAAGCCCCTATTATGCAGAGCGGGAGGGGAGATAACACACATTTTATAAAGTCCCTCTCTTCTCCCAGTGCTGCTTGTTATAAAGGGTTTTTTACTACCCAGTCCTCCTCTGTCATTAGCTTTCAGTGTGATTTATTTGAATGTTTACCTTCTCCAGCTGCTTTTATCATCTTGTCTGTCTCATAGACATGCAAGGGTTAAGTAAAGGTTTCCTCTCCTGTGCTGGCTGTCTGTGCTGCGAGTGAGTATTCTGGAGCTCTATCACTGTCAGATTTTCAGGTAGGGGTCTGGAAGGATTATGCATACAAACCTTTTCTGTAGCTTTGCGATGTTGCGCTCTTCATTGCTGGTCTCCTTCAATCCATGTAATATTACAAAAAGGACAAACTAAAATGTAGTGCATTTTATTTTAGTTTCTTTCGTTTTTTGTACTGAGCAGTTTCGTATCTCTTGAGTCATACGAAAACTAAATTATCCCAAAATTCGGACTAAATTGTTTTAGTACTAAAACGAATGCACATGTCTACTAACAACGCATATATTGCATATCCCATCAAATTGATAATTCTGGCTGTATTGCGAAAGTTAGTTGTGAGTTGATATTTCAATGACCTGGGTGTAATACAGCATCAATTGACCACAACACTCCTTAATACATTCCAATTAGATATCCGGAAATACTCCGGCAAAACCGTCGATGTTCGGGACAAAATAAACACAACGAAAGTTTGCCAAAATTGTGTCCTAAGTCAACTGTACCGATTCTGTCAATATTGCCAACACTAGGCCATCCTTTATAGGGAGCGTAAACATATATTCCAAATTCCCCCAAATTCATAAGGTGGACAATAGCTGCGGGCGTGGTTTATGTTCAATGCAAACAGCGTTGTTATTGATCCACGTACCCCAGTCAAGCTTGTTTAGATATCTGAAGTCTGCTCTTGAAAAGAAAAACCGCAATTGTGTCTTTGAACCATCCATACACCACAACAGGTAAAATAGATCACCAGTATCAACAAATAGAGCTTAGGCGGTCACAACCATGAATCAATATTGGAAGCCTCATAGGCAAAACATTTTGTAACTTAAAACCTCATTGACATCCTATTGATGATTATAGTTGTAAATTCTGCTATATTAGCATTAAAATGAGCAACGGTTGGAACCAGACGCTTGGAAAACTGCTTGAACTATATACTCCACACCAATTAGTCTATTACCCTAAATGTTTAATAAATTGTTGATATAACTGGGTATTTGAGGTAGTCATGTATCGCAATTAAGTTAGTTCAATTGCTATAGGCAGATCACTGTTAGTCATTGGATAATTTCTATCAATAAAGAGGTGAAATTTATTTTAATTTATATCAAGAAAGTTAATGATTTTATTATTAATGAAACGGATTATTTCCTCGGGTTGAGGAGTTTTGTGACCCCCTAAAAAGACACCCACACACCCTGAATATATGGAGGAGCCTCTTAAAAAACACCCGCACACCCTGAATATATGGAGTAGCTCCTAAAAACAAAGTGACGGACGGACAGTGTCACCAAACGTGCTACGGATATAGCAATATACTCACATTATGCAGAAATCCTCTGTCTCATATCCAGTATAGCATACTGCATCAGAGCCTGATGAAAGTTTAGTAATAAATTAAAACCTTGTCTATAAAGCTGACAGTCTGCGGTACTATCTCAAACTCCTAGCACTCAATATGTATTAACCATTTAATAATAAGGGGGGCAGGGAAGGCCAGGAAGGGAAGAGTTAAGTGCAGACACAGTACCTGTAAGAGCTGAATCTTAAGCCCCTCAGCTCACCCTGCAGATTTCCTTATCTTTGCATGGGATGGGCAGGGAGCCCCCCACCACAGCAGGGAGAGAGAGGCATTACATCAGTGAAGGCTCAGCACGGTCTGTGTCCCAGCACCACTTGCTGCTGCTGGAGAGGAGATTCTCTGTCCTTGGGATTCCAGGTGATCTGCCACAGCACTCAGCCATATTTAGCAGATCACTGCCCCCCCCCCAGCAATTTTACCTCCACTTACTGGTGCGAGGTAGCCCTCAGTCTCTTCCTGGAGGCCGTCTGGAGCAGTGGAAATCAGCAGAGGAGAAGCACAGCAGCATCCTCTGTAAGCAGGGCCCAAGCAGCCTCCTAATGTGATAGGGATAGCTGGAGATGAAAGGTATTTTAATATGATAGGTAGTGTGAATCCACCCCCCCCCCCCATTATAAGGGTCAAACCCTGCAAGTCTTTTACTTGCATAGGATGTTAGCCTGTGGAATTTAGCCATTTCCTTTGTGTGCAGGAAAGGGTGTGTGAACAGTGGATGCTAGAAAAGTGTATGCTAGAAAAAGCCATCTCTGAATCAATATAGTAATTTTTGGCTCACTGTTGGTTAAACTCTGACGTAGAAATGTATCTGTATGCTGATTGGCTATAATTTCTTTGAAATCTAATAAAAGACCTGTCTAAGGAAGGATATTTCAGACAGGACTGACGCTACATTGCTTTGTGGCTGATTTTGTTGTCTCTCGCCATGGTGACGCGCCGCGCCCTGTTTTCAACTTTGATATATGAGAAGAAACTTGAAAAAGGTTTATTGAAATTTCATAAATGGTAATTATTATAGGGAGTTTGTTTTGTTTGCTTTAAATCCAAATTTATCAGTTGTTGTCTGAAGTGGGATTTGCCATTCAGATGTTATTTATATTTAAGTGTAACTTTACATTTGAATATATCCTTACATTTGCTTGTTCAGATTTTGCGAACTTGCCTCCAGGTTTGGTTTTTTGTTTATTTTCCCTGACGTTAAAGCTATGGTTCAGAGCTTGTTGATTTTTTTTTTTTTTTTTTTTTTTTTTGGTGCAAGGTTGGACTCTTTGTCTTGATTTGTTTTTGTCATTTTATGTATTGTAGTAAAGGAAAATCGTTTGAGGACCTCACGTGTGTTTGAACTCGCCCGCTGTGTGCTGAGTATTTGTATTTGCTGGAAATTGAACTCATAAAAAAAGAAACGAGATGTTTCTAGTTGTTTTGTCTCCGTTCTGTGTATATCTTGTACTTCAATTCTGGTGTTTCTGGGTCGTCCATATCTTGTAATTGTGAGAATTTTATTTTAACTGAGTAGATTTTCTTCTTGTATATCAACTGCTTTAATCTCCCATTGAGAGAGTTTTTTTTCCTCTTAATTTTTATTTTTATTTTCTTGCGCGCTGCTGCCATTTTTTTTCTTTATTTTTTTGCTGCATGTGTTTGCGCGCTGATTCTAAAGGATTTGCTAACTGTTTTTTCTTTCAGATTGCATGTTTGTTTTTGTTTTATTTTTTTTATTTTGTTTCTGGCCATTGATTGCGTCTGTTTATTTAAATGTTTGTCTTTACTAACTATTAATGTATGTGTTTATCTTTGATGTTTTGTATTTCGTAGTTTTGATATTATGTTTTTTATATGTAATTTATGTATAGGGACTGTTTTTCGTAAACCAGGTTTCTTTGTCATTACTGCCTTGCCTCGTGTAAAAAAAAAAGGCACAGGAAATGGCACAGGAAATGGAGACTTTACTTTTACAGTGACTTTCAAAAGCGCCTGCTAACTTTTTTTCTCTTTCTCATACATTCATTTTTTCTCTTTTTTTTATTTAATTAAAAGAAACTCTTTATTTGTAATGTATAATGTTATTATGTGTTTGTATAAGGATTTTTTTCTTTGAATGCTAGTAGTCTTTTAGCAGTGCAAGTTGGATAATGGAATAGGTAGTTATTTTTGTTGTTCTGTGAGTATCTATTTGGGATAATTGAACAGTATATACAAATGACATGTGTCTAATGCCTTGAAAGACTGTAGTAGCAGTTGAATTTTGGAGCTGTTAGTGCTTTATGAAACTAACTGTTGTGGAATTGGGCGCGGTTTGAGTGCTTCGGCGTATGATATATATATAAAAAAGTAGTGTATCAAGGTGATGGGCTCAAAGTTGTACATTTTCCCTAGAGAGGCGTGGTCGGTTATTTTCCTCTGGTCTTTGTTTGAGTCCAGCACTAAGGGATTGACCGCACCTTAAATATAGGTTATATGTTTTGCCAAAATGGCTGACTGAGATCATTTACAGTTTTGTAACTTGTATAATGGATATATATGTAGGTTCATGTTTAGTTGTTTGGAATCTAAGAGGAGGAAGTGATATAAAGCTGAAGGATTTGAGTGAAAGTTTAAAGGAAAGCGCCTACAGGTTTAGTAGCGCTGTACAAAGGAATTTAGGCAGATTTCAAATAAGAGAAGGTGGTTTTTTGGGTTTTATTTTAGTTGACTAAGGGAGATGGAAGGTTGTAGTTTGGTATCTGAGTATTGTTTGATTTGTTTTCTTTTTCTGCAGTGGTAGCCAGATGTCTAGTATTATTTTTTTTTTTTTTGCTGTCTGATGTTTTTGTCTTTTGGGTGTGAAGTGCAATAGCGTATAACTTTGCCTCTATTGCATATTCTTGGAGGGAATAAAACAGGTTGTAAAATAGCTGCACAGACACCTCACGTTTGAATGTTTGTTTTTAAACAATATCCTTAATAAAGATTATTGATGTTTATTAAGAATCCTTTTCTCTGAGTTTCCTCTGAGAACTTTGTGCTAATTAACGCGTCAAGTTTTAAACATGCCCTTCTATACTTTCTTTCCCAGTTCATGATATTTTTGTTGTGTTTTTTTATTTGAATTGAAGTTCACATTCTTTTCCTAGTCTCCTCCATGTTGTCTCTCTCATGACCCCTCCTCTCCTCCATGTTGTCTCACTCATGACCACTCCTTTTCTTTGTGTCCAAAAAATGTGTTGCATTTTTTTCTCCATTTTTAAAGTATTTTAACCATATGAAGTTTAAAGTTTTTGACAGGTTAATAATACATTTTTTTCCCAAGTTTTACTTTAGGTGAACATTACCCATGCATGCCAACTTTGCTCAAGCTAGATGGAAGATTATGCGATACCAATATTGATAAAGATGTTGGAATTGAAGGAAATTTACTCAAACACATTATCATTTCACATTGCAATGTTACATCAACCGGATAATAAGGAATTATCAGACACCAGGCAATAAAACAATCTGATTATCGACAACTCATCAATAAATCATGCTATTTGTAGAAGATCATTGATTTGGAATTACAACTTAAGACATGTCAGTTTTACAAAACTGTTATTTTCAACCAATAAGACAGAAGACAAAGAAAGAAGATAATGTATTTTTATATTCTGATGTCGTCTAAGTGATAATTATTTTGTGTCTTTTATTATTTTATATTTTGTTATTTTTGTTGTTTAGTTACAAGCAATATTGTTCAAAATTCCCTGACACATTTAGGATTATTGAAGATCACATCCAATTAAAATTAGAGTTCATTCATGTATTTAGGAACATATAATTTAATGCATTTGCATAAATACGTTTCATGACATATATAGTGGTAAATGGAAAGTTTTAATTCGATAAAATTAATGCTGTTTTTATTTTTTTTATTTTTTTATTTCGTTTGAGGATTGGTGTGTTTTATAAACGCCAGGTTTGTTTCACAACACCGAACAAGACTGAATGGGATAGTAATTAAAATAAAAAAAAAAATTATATTTAATAAAAGGGTGGAATATGCACTTCGGCTATTTCCCTTTTGAGCCAAAGTTGCGTATATATATATATTTTTCTCTAACAATGAGTCAGAAGTAGTATAATTTTTTTTATTGCGTGAGGCCGACAGGCTTCGCGGGGACATTTTGAAATTTATTATCTGTGTCTCTTCTTGTGTAAATTAACATTTTTATTGTTTTCGTGCATTTGAGAGTGACAATGAATGAATGGATGTAGATGATTAGCGGGGTATACCATATTTTCTTTTCTTTTTTATTTTCTTTATTGTTGCTGAAACCATATCACATCATCAAGAAACCTGACAGTCACAATGACTGCATGTGGAACGAATCATGGACATTTTGTGTCAAGGTCAAAGGTCACAGGTAATAAGCAACCAGCGCAAAGAGACAGCTTGTTCAGGAGTCCCTATGGGGAGCTCTAATGACATTCAATGATTATGCGTCTCAAGCTGGGATGTTGAAAAAAAGACCACACCCTGATCTCGCACTGTGGACTATGGTATTAGATTATGGAATATTATTTTTTTTATTTAATCCCCTAGATAAGTGTGAGAAAGGATTTAATTTGTGAAAATGAGAATGTATGTCTTGAATGTGTGTATGAATGCAGGTGTATATGCGTTTTGTGGAGTGAAGCTGAACATAGGAAAACACACAGATATAGATCTGACTCATGTTGATTTATTAGATAAATGAACTTTTACATTCAAGTTATTATACTTTTCTTGTTCGGTGAATTATATTTTGGGAAATGGGAATAAATAGTTATTTAATGTCTAGATTAGGTATTTTTGCCTACGCTCCAAATGTGGTTCGCTGGAAGAGTGAATCTAGATAGATAAGTGTATTTTATGCTCATAAAGGGCATCCTTGGGGATTCCTTTTCGTATATCGTACAGGTATTAGGCGAGGATACTATGGCCCCAGGTATAATTAGTTTAATTGTCTAGTTTGTTTCATCCTTTTTGTGATCACGATTGTATATGTGATCAATGAGACGATTGAAAGGTATTTTAATATGATAGGTAGTGTGAATCCACCCCCCCCCCCATTATAAGGGTCAAACCCTGCAAGTCTTTTACTTGCATAGGATGTTAGCCTGTGGAATTTAGCCATTTCCTTTGTGTGCAGGAAAGGGTGTGTGAACAGTGGATGCTAGAAAAGTGTATGCTAGAAAAAGCCATCTCTGAATCAATATAGTAATTTTTGGCTCACTGTTGGTTAAACTCTGACGTAGAAATGTATCTGTATGCTGATTGGCTATAATTTCTTTGAAATCTAATAAAAGACCTGTCTAAGGAAGGATATTTCAGACAGGACTGACGCTACATTGCTTTGTGGCTGATTTTGTTGTCTCTCGCCATGGTGACGCGCCGCGCCCTGTTTTCAACTTTGATATATGAGAAGAAACTTGAAAAAGGTTTATTGAAATTTCATAAATGGTAATTATTATAGGGAGTTTGTTTTGTTTGCTTTAAATCCAAATTTATCAGGAGATGGCCACCATCTTCCCTGATTTTATATAGAGAAAGATTAATTAACAAGAAATGATTCTTTGTCTAGAAACTGATATTCCAGAATGCAGCCAGCATAACCATTAAACCTGCAGACATTTAGTGTAAAATAAGCAAAGTTGTCAAAAGGCCTGATTTAATGAGCGAGGGTTAGAAGACCTTGAAGTAGAGCCAGGCAGAGACAAAGAGAACTGTCTTCACAGATGGGGCCTTATCTTATAGGGAGTACTGTGAGTCCTGGGAAAGTCAGAAATGGGTGATTTAGCTACCTAACTGTGTCCAATTTAGCTACCCCTCTGTCCAAATTGTTATTGAAAGCTATTTTGCGGAATGTTCTTTGTGTTCAATCCCGAGGGAGGGGGTTTTGCCCAGGAGGTGTATCGGGGCTGTACTTTTGCAAATCAATGTATAAGAAATGTGTTTTTGACTTTCAGGGTTATTCAAAGAGCTCCGAATTGCTTGAGAAAGGTAACCAAACGTTCGGTGCCTGTTCGAGGGCAGTGACATCCCCATGAAAAAGCACTGCTTCGGCTATTCAGAGAACGAAAACCAGCAGTGAAAGGTTCCTCTAATGCCCTGCCATTCGGTGGTTTAATTCGGCAGGTTTATTCAGGCGAATCCCATAGGCTTCAATGTTAAAAATATTCCCGTTTTAATTCAATATCTAATAAACCGTTCATTATAAAATTCTGCAGCAAAGAGTCTCTTTATTTATAGATTTTTTAGGATACTTTAAGCATTTTTCTGATTTTTTTTTTTAAAAGTCCAATTTTTTTTTTTAATTTTTTTTTAAGTTTACTTATTTTTTCTGTAACAGCCCTTTTTATTATCATTCCCTGGACCTCATGTGTAAATTTCAGACATTTTCGCTCAGTAGTTTCTTTGCAAACAGCGTTTCATTTTCACAGATTCATACAAACGGTTTTGCTAATTTATTCACCTCCCTCGTCTGCGGTCTCGGCTGCTTTGGCTGTGTGCGATCGGCTCCTGCTCGGGCTTTTTCTGTGGTTTTCGCAGGTTAATCCAGATGTTTTTGGGGGTTTTCGGCGTGCATTCGGTGGGTTTTGCGGTTAGTTTTCGTCAGGTTTGCGGCAGCTTTTCCCTGCAATTCGGGGACCCTGTGGTGCTTGCTGAATACACCGCAGGGTCACCGAAATGGGATCGGCAAAAGGAACCGAATTGAAGAGAACGAAAAGTCTCCGAACGTGCGGTGACTTTTCGAATCTCTTTGGATAACCCTGTTAGAGAATCATTTGAGCTAGAGGAATGATCCCGTTCAAGTCTGAGTACTCATTAAAGGATGCCTTTCCCAGGGCCGGATTAACATAGGGGCGGATGGAGCGGCCGCTCCAGGCCCTGTTCTGAAAATAGGCCCACAGCAGCAGGAGCTGGCCGGCCGGCTGATAACGAGTGCCGTGTGCGTTTTGATCAGCCCTGCAGCAGAACCCGACACGTAAGATAAAATTGCAGCTTTTCCCATCATACACACAGGTACGAACAACATTCAGACAGAACAGAAAGGCACTGCAAACAAACTGTCACAACTAACAGACACTGCACAGCAAAAGTTCCCCCACTCCAAAATAATCCTATCCTGCCTACTTCCGAGGAAGGACATATCGAACCACATCATCCAGAACATCAACACAGAACTGGCGGCTAAAACTAGCTCAAAGCCCAACATTCATCTGGCCCAACACCCTTCCATAACCCCTGAACACCTCTACGATAACAAACACCTCAACAAACAAGGGGTGAGTCACCTGGCAAGAGAATTTAAAGACATTGTACTGAACAGAACCCATATCCCTGAACCTGGCACAAACCAGACCCAAACTAACACAACAACAACCACCACAAGACGACCTCAAACCGCACCGCACCAAGACAAGAACACCACATTTAAACCAAGAACAGGACAAAACAGATGGCAGGAATGGCGGAAACCACCCGCCCCAAGATGGACATCAAGACCTCCACAGAACAGAGACTTGGAGGAGATACGGACCCTCCTCGGCACACTATACAACAAATTAATGTGAATTGATCTCATAATGAACTACAATGACAACCATCCACAACCTGGTTGTCCCATGTAATTTTGCTCATTACAAGGTACAACAACATAAAATGACATCACTAACAATCAGTAGCTGGAACATTCAGGGTCTGAATGCTTCAGCCTTTGGATCAAAAGTAAACGATCCAGACTTCAAAAATAGACTGCACAACGTGGACATACAAATCCGGCTGGAAACATGGAGCCGGGCACAGGATGACCCACAAACACATGTGAGCTACAGAGAATTTTCCGTGCCCGCCCAGAAGGATAAAAGCATCAAACAGGGTCGCCATTCAGGAGGAATATTAATCTGGTATAAGGAGGAGCTACACGAGAACATCAAAGCAATCAAGAAAGGAGAGTGCCACATCTGGATAAAAATAAGTAGCTCCATCCTCACCTCTCAGTCAGACATCTTCCTATGTGCAGCTTACATTGCACCACCAGAGTCTCCATACTCCAAAACAGACACCTATGAGGTGGTACAGAGTGAGGCCTCCCACTTCCAGTCCCTAGGACACGTGCTTCTCTATGGAGACCTCAACGCCAGGACAGGAAGAGAAAAGGACTATGTGACCTCAGATGGGAACACATACATTTTGGGAGCCGCAAACTACTGTCAGGAGTCAATACAGGTGCAAAGAAACAGCTATGACAATACAACCAACAAGAGTGGAAGAAAATTACTGAATTTGTGTCGGAGTCTCAGGCTTTACATCCTTAATGGCCGCACCAAGGGAGACTCTCTGGGAAGGTATACATTAAGCTCCCATGTAGGAAACAGTGTGGTCGACTATGCAATCACGGATATGAACTCCACTCACATCAACGCTATGACGGAATGGGATGTTGTTCCGCCTGCGGGTGTGCTCTATCTGCGTGGCCCCGTCGCTTACCGCTGGCCCGACTACCGAGTGACGCGCACTCGGCGTCTCGTGCGACCTGGCGTGACCCTGGGGAAGGGTTAGCGGGCGGTGGAGGGGACCCCTGCCTAGAACCAGCCCGACCACTGAGCCATACGGCACTCAGCGTCCCGAGCAGCTGGTTCACTGACCTTGTGGGTGTGGGACGTCTGTGGAGATCGGATCTACCAACCGCGGAGGAATCTTCGGATCTTATGTGGGAAACGTTTCGGATCTTATGCGGGAAACGTTTCCGATCTTGGTGCGGGTAAAACCTTCGTATCTCAAGTGGAGGACTTTTCGGATCGGGGATGGATGAAGCTTCGGATCTTGCGGGATCGGCAAGGGATTCGTATCTTACCGCGGTCTCTTGCAATACCGAAGCGCGGTACACGGCCGCGCCCTTCGGATCGGATCTCGGTCTATCTGGGAACCGAACACCTTACGCTGCGCCTCTGTCCTGATCCTCGATGCAGGCACAGAGCGCTCGGTTCGGTTCGGATCTGGGTGGACACCGTACCCTGAGACCGCGGGGGATACTCAGATGACGAAATACGGCGGGGAAATAAACACATCAGACGAGGCTGGATGCACTGCTAAATCTGGCTTTATTTTCCACAGCTCAGGCATTTATCAACTTTACACAGATTATCATACAATGGGAATCCCTGCCCGCCCTCCCAGGACCCATTGGCCCGTACGGTTCGGGGAGTCGCCGATTCGGACCGGATGGTACGAATCGGCCATTTTACGATTCGAACCGGATGGTTCGAATCGGCCATTTTCCGAATCGAAGAATCTGAACTGCGCCACAAGGTGATCGGAAAATGGCGGCGGGCAAGGCAGACAAAGGGACAAATACATTTCGCAATAAACCAACGGGGACACTTCATTACACCACACATAATCACATCTAAATAAAAGTACGTTAAAACTCCGTGCGTGCCACCGCACCTAGTTGTCCATGGCCATCACTGTCCTTGTGCACCGCCCCCGGCTGAGGGTGCTGGGCCATTCCGTGACAAACGCCTTCACCGTCACCCCACAAACACACAAGTCAGACCACAGCCAACTACTGCTTTATATTAAATCCTCAAACAAACCATCCTCAAAACCCCATCAGAGCGGACTGTACAACCTCCCACCATCATTCAAATGTACCAGACACTCTACCATAGCCTACAGAGAGGTCATCAACAGACCCGACATCAAAGATCAGCTAACAGACTTTCAAAACCATACCTATGTACTAAGTCCCCAGGGGGTAAACCAAGCAGCAAAGGACCTCCACAGCATACTACACACCATCGCAGAAACCTCCAACATTAAAAAAGTCAACTTCAAGAAATCATCCAATAAACAACCCAATAAATGGTTTGACAAAGAATGCAGAACACTAAGAAACAACCTACGAACAGTCTCAAATAAAAAACACAGAGACCCCAACAACATTGACCTGAGGATCACACATGGTGTCCTGCAGAAAAACTATAAACAAATCCTCAAAAAGTAAAACAAAACTTCATCTCCCAAAACCTTCAACAACTGGAAGAGGCTCTTCAGGATAACTCTTTCTGGGAAACCTGGAGTCAAATCGGCTCAGGATCCAAGAAAAAACACCTCCACATCCAAAATGGCAACATCTGGCTCAACTACTTCAAGAGCCTGTACAAAGACATTCCCAAAGAGGAGCTAACTGGGGAACAGGAACACATCATCAGAAGACTACATGAACTGGAGGAAAAAATCAAGGATTTCCAAAACCCATTAGATACACCCATTACACCCCAAGAAGTAGCAGAAAAAATTCAAGATCTGCAAAGTAAAAAAAAGCCAGCGGGATGGATGGAATTCTTCCAGAGATGATTAAACACGGCTCTCCTGAAGTACACGCCTCAATATGTAAAGTTTTCAACCTGGTCCTGAGCGTTGGATTCTACCCTCAAGTATGGAACCAAGGCCTCATAATACCCATCCATAAGAGTGGAGACCAATATGATCCAGCCAACTACAGAGGGATATGTGTCAGCAGCACACTGGGAAAACTGTTCAACAGCATCCAGAACAAAAGAATCCTCAGCTTCCTGACACAGCGTAACGTCCTGAACAGAAGCCAAGCGGGGTTCATGCCAAACCATCACACTACAGATCACATCTACACCCTGCACAGTCTCATCAAGGACCATGTCCACAATACAAAACATGGGAAAATATTTGCTTGCTTTGTGGACTTTAAGAAGGCCTTTGACTCAGTGTGGCACCCAGGCCTGTTCCTCAAACTGCTGGAGAGTGGAATAGGAGGGAAAACATATGATGTCATCAAGAGCTCATATAATGAGAACTTCTGCAGCATAAAGGTGAATGGGAAGAGAACAGAGTACTTCCGGCAGGCTCGTGGAGTCAGACAAGGCTGCAGCCTAAGTCCAACCCTCTTTAACATCTACATCAATGGACTGGCTGAAGCTCTAGAATCCTCCTCAGCACCAGGACTAACTCTACATGACACCGAGGTGAAGTTCCTGTTGTATGCAGATGACCTCCTATTACTGTCACCAACAGAGAGAGGTCTACAAGAGGCCCTTAGAGACAAGGCGCGTAGAACCTTCTATGCCATCAGGAGAAACCTCTACAAACTAAAACCGCCTGTAAGAGTCTGGCTTAAAATCTTTGATAGCGTCATCACTCCAATCCTCCTTTATGGCAGTGAAGTATGGGGCCCCATCACCTACCCTGACTCACCCAAATGGGACACCAGCCCAACAGAAATATTCCATCTGGAATTCTGCAAGCACCTCCTCCAAGTCCATCGGAGTACCTCTAACAATGCTTGCCGGGCCGAGCTGGGCAGACTCCCCTTCTTGCAGTACAGAAGAGGGCGCTATCATACTGGGACCATCTAAACATCAGCAGCCTCAACTCATACCACTATAAAGCCCTACTGGCCAACAAGGACCATCCCAAACCAGGTGTGCTGCAACAACTCATATCCACCATGATCCTCCAAAGCCCCCATGAAGGCAACCTGACAAAATATCAAATAAAGGCCCTAATTAACGATTCCAGGGAAAACTATATCAGAGAATGGAGACATGATATAGCAAACTCCAAGAAACTCACCATTTACCAATCCTTACAGAGGGAATACAAACTGGCCCCATACCTGGAGGTACTACAAGACCCCAAGGACAGACAGATCCTGAGCCGGTACAGACTGAGCGTCCACAGCCTGGAAATTGAATCCGGCCGGCATAGACAGACCTACAAGCCCAGGGAGAATAGACTGTGCCAGCATTGTGACCAGGGGGCCGTGGAAGATGAGATCCACTTCCTCCTACAGTGCCCCAAGTACTCAGCACTGAGGGAAACTCACTTCCAGAGACTCTCCGCTCTCATCCCGGACTTCACCTCTATAGAAGAGACGAGGAAACTCCACATCATACTGGGAGAAGAGGAACCGGCGGTGAAAATATCTGCCCAATACGTCACAGAATGTCACAGACTGAGAGGAACATGAGAGATCCCGGACTTATAAATCCCCAACACGGACTCGCCCCCATCCCCCTTCACATTATCCCTTACCCCTGATAATGTCCATGGACTTGCCCATTCCCCCCCATATATATGTCCCACTACCCCCCTCCTCCCCATATGCTTTGGCAATGCTAAAATGTATTTGGTCCTGCCAATAAAGCTTATTTTGATTTGATTTGAGCTGTCTTTGAAGCCAGGTGCTCTCCCTTTCCCTGCACAGCATGAAGCGTTTGCTCCGTGCCAGGCACAGGAGATAAGAAGATAAGGACATTGCTGATAAGTAAATATCTCCCCCTCTTATTTACACACCAATTATGTCCCATTAGTGCCAAAATGACATGGGGGGAGACCCTAGCTAACAGTCACCAAAGCTGCTTAAAAATCAGTTACATCTTAACCTGCAAAGCCTGGGATTTTGTACACTGCTTTATTTGAATTTGTATCTCTCCTGTTGATATGGTGTTATTTTTGTTTGTGTGGTGGTGTGTCTGTGAGGTGTGTATACATATGTCACTCTGGTGTATATGTGTGTTGTGTGTGCCTGGGTAGTGCGCTATGTATGTGTAAAGTGTGTATTCTTATAGTCTGTACAGTATGTATGTGTGCGCGCAACTTTTTTAATAGTGTGTTTGTGCTCTGTATATAGCTGAGTGTGTGTGTGTGCTCTTACAGCCTTGTGTGTTCTCTATAGTTATGTGAATAAGGTAGACTGGACCCAGAGGAAGTGGAGTACTTATTTTTTTTTAGGGGCTCCTCAATATATTCATGGTGTGTGGGTGTCTTTTTAGGGGCTCCTCCATATATGAGAAGCAGAGAGGTTTGTGAGGGTCCTGAGAACAATCAACGGCATTAGTGTTCTGCTCTTCGGTGGGGCCCGCTCAGGTCTCACAAGGTTTTAGCTCGATTGTGCCATTAAAGGGAGAACTGCTCCATATGCAAATCAGACTGCTACACCCAGAAAGGGTGGGCAGGACTGAAATGCCAAGTTGGTCATCCCTGCACGAGAGGTGCAGCAACCCCCGACGATCGTTTCGGCCTCATTAGGCCTCGCCAGGAGGGTATAGCTGACACCCTCTAGGCACATCGAGCAAAGGGGTCCACGTCTGGATTAAATTGGCTGGCAATTTTTTTTAAGTAGCATATACATTATGCATATATATTATGGCACAAGGTATACATGGCAGACACCATGGCACACTGGTATGCATGGCATGTCAAACTACTGTAGTAATATGGCACACAGGAATGGCACACTGGTATTATGGCACATTTTATGACACACGGTTATTATGGCACATTTTATGGCACACTGGTATGGCACATTTTATTGAAACAAGAGAAAACTGTATCAATGGTGTCACGCCAACTATGCGCGCTGCTGCAAAAGACGCCGGGTTAAGCCGCTCACTATCTGTCTATCCTAGACCCAGATAATGACTGCGTGGACAGCAATCCCCGCTCGCTCGCTTACCTATCCGTCCCCGCACACTTTCTCTCGCAACAGGTATGTGGAGCGTGATAAAATGGTCCCAGGATTGCAACGCAGTACCAGTCTTCTCTTGACTCGGGTAGTGACTACATTTCCCACAATCCCTGGGCCCACTTTCTTATTCTATTAGTTACGCTGCCACCAGTTCCCCTAAACACTACGCATGTTGCGGCGAAGGACGCAGGGCTAAGCAACCCACTATCTGTCTATCCTAGACCCAGATACTGACTACATGGACAACAATCCGCCGCTCGCTTACCCAACCGTCCCCAGCGACCACAACTCACAATTTTGTAGCTACTCGAGCTTAAAACAACAAGCAATACTCCAGTCTCTTCAGTTAGCATGGATCGAATATCAGGCAGAAAGCAGAACTTAATAAGTGATATTTATTATGATCAAAAAACCACAGTGCGGACTTCCGGGAGGCGGGCCGATTGAATGGCCGCTTTTAGACAGAGCTCTGCCGTCGTACCTTTCCTACCCGCTGGATTCGGGACTCTTACGGCCCGCACGGCCTCACTACCTGGGCGAGCGCTCCTCTTAATGTTTGCTGCTCCACTTGATTCGTTTGCGGCTGGCACCGGAGACGCAGCACCACTTTCCCCGGAATCATAGGGCCGATATTAGGCCGCAACCACCATCTTGGGCCAGATCCGAGATCGGCGGGACCCACAACCCTCCCCGCCTGGATTCAGCTTACCGGACGGGCCCGGACGTCCTGGCGGAGACGAACCCATCAACTCCGGAGGTGTGACGGCTGCTAGTCGATCGCTTGGGGGGTGAGCGTTGTAAACGTTAAAGGCCGCCATCTTGTGGAGCCGCATGGCGGCGCGCTGTCCTACCTACGAGTGAGCGCGGCTGTCGTCTGCCGTGGAGCTGTGTCGGCGCACAGCTTCCCACCGGGTACCTGAGAGTGCAGCCTACAGTTTGGTGCCTGGAACTGACCCCTCCACACTGGCACTATATTATTTTACTTGCTGTTATCACTTGCCAATCCCCCGGACTTTGTAGTCCTTTACGGTTAACCTCTTGTTCACCACGCTGAATTTTCTCACACCACCTACGGAAGGCTTTCGGTCTGTGATTTGAAGCCGGGGCTCGCCTGGGGTGCCTCCTCCTTATTACCTTCACCCAACGCCAATTTTTCAGTCCCTCTTCACCGGGGGGCGACATCTAAGAGATACTTTGGGACGATTTTTTACGCAACCCCATTCATAATTTTTCTGGGAGCCTCTGACCCCATCTAAAAAAATTTTTTCTAAGTCCCCTTTGATTAGGGGGCATTCATCTCAAATTTTTTTTTTTTTTTTTTCTTTCTCTTTCTACACAACGAACACTTTCTGTTGCAGAGGGACCACAACCTCTGGACTAATTTTTCTGTCCCGGACCTTGCCTGGGGCAACCCCCCCCCCTCGCCTTCATTGATTTGGACACACGCTGACCGTTGCAGGCCCCCAGCGTTTGAACTGTTTTTTTTTTTTTCTTTGTTTTCTTTAAGGGCCTAGAACTTGCCTGTGGCGACTCCCCTCCTTCATCTGCGTACCGCTCCCCACAACCTTACACCTAGAAGATATAACACTATAATCAATTTTTTTCAGTCCCCTTTAATTAGGGGCGCCTCTTTTTCAAAGTGTTTCACGCTTAAGTGTGATCTCAAGACCTTGGGTTTCCTCCGTTTGCCTCACCTAAAGTTTCCCTACCTCTCTTCTGGTTAGGGGACTTCCGTGCCCCAGTTTTCCTCCCCTGTTTTGGCACAACTGAGGTCTTCGCCTACCATTGCTCTACCTTTCACAAACGCAACCGAAAATTAGCCTCAGCTTCTTTACCTCTTATCCATGATGGAGAAATTTGTTTCTTCCAGCAAAACAAACAAAAAAACCACAGAAAAACTATCGTCGAAAACGACCTCAAAGCTATCTCAACGGTTGGCTTTGCCATCCTCTCCGACCACTACTCTTTTTGACCCCCAACTGGATCTATCGCAGACGTCTCAGTCAGTCTCTCCTCCCAATGGCGGCGTTCGACAAGAATCCCGAGTCTGTCTGGAGGACATCTCGGCGGTGTTGTCCCCTTTACTTGATGAAAAGCTCGGACGACTCTCCTCGACCATTGAATCCGTTTTGTCGCAGTTGACATCGCAAGCACAGCGGCTTACAGAAGTCGAGGAACGGGTCTCGACCCTTGAGGACGACGTTAATCCACTGAAGGCACAGATGGAAGCACAACAGTCGGTCATCCAAACGCTGACAGAAAAATTGGACGACTTGGAGAATCGAAGCCGTCGTAATAATCTACGAGTGGTTGGCCTCCCAGAGACGGTTAAAGGTCGAGCCCTGCAAGAATGGGCTTCCAACTGGCTACCTACCCGTTTGGGCTTCGATGCCCCTGACCTACCCTTGGCTGTGGAGCGAGTGCACAGAGTGGGCCCCGATCTGAATCCGCAATCAGGACGTCCTCGCGTGGTCATCATGCGCCTGCTCAATTTTGTCGATAAGTCCAAGCTTCTACAGGCCTTTCATACGATCAAGACTTTGGATTACAATGGAACTCCTTTGAGACTGTTCCAGGACTTTTCGGCTTCAGTGTCTCTGAAACGTAGGGCTTTCTCGCCCCTATGCTCGGAATTGGTGGCAAAGAACATTCGTTTTTCACTGCTATATCCGGCTCGCCTCCGAGTGAATTTTAACGGAACAACCCATTATTTTGATTCTCCAGCTGAGGCAAGCATGGCGCTCCTTCCAGATCAATCCCACGGAAGGTCTGATTCGCCCCTTCCGCCACGTACGCCATCTACGAGAATGCGCACAGGACGGCCTTGACGAGGTCCTCGCTGAACATTCATCCTATCTACTGTCCTTCGAACTATGGCGCGATTCTGGTTTGTTATGTTACAATTGCGGTTCTCGGTTAATCTAAGGTTAAGTCTTTTTTGGTTAGATGTTTGGTGGTTATTAGCCACATCTGATTTTTGGGTCCTGTTGATCTTTTTGTTTAGGTTTCTGTTGCAGGTTGGGTTTACACCTAGACCCTCTTTACGCGTTCTGGTTTCATTTAAAAGAAATAGTAAAAATGTATTGACGCTCAGACATAAGGTTTTAAGACTACTACACACTCCCCTCGCTGGGCTCCGGGGCTGTAGCTGGGACGACCCGGGTCCCCCCATTAGAAATGGCTATGCCATATCCTCCATTATGGGAACCTTTGGGTGTCCCGCCATTCCGAAAGCCTCCCATGACATCTTTTGAGCCACCTACCCTTAAATCCTCCCTCAGACTCCTCTCTTGGAACGTGGAGGGTTTGAACTCTCCCATTAAGAGAAAAAGGATACTTGCGCACTTAGTCACGTTGCAACCAGATGTAGTCTTTTTGCAGGAAACCCACTGGTCTTCCCTTGACAACCATCTCCGAGCCCCCTGGATTGGGTACCAAACGTCTGCCCCGTATATAAATAAAAAAAGGGTACCGCTATCCTATTAAATAAATCCCTTCCGTTTACTGTCCTCGATGAAGCTAATGACACTCATGGTCGTTTTTCCATAATATTGATGTCGGTCCTGGGAGAGACTTATTTGTTAGTGAACGTCTATGCCCCTCACCCTCCTCACTTACAATTTTTTTCTGATCTGTACGCAACTATCCTTCAATACACCTTTACACATTGCATAATTGGCGGGGATTTTAATGCAGTCCTGGACTCTGTCTTAGACCGCTCTCATGTGGGCTCCCGCCCAGCGCCCTCGCGGGCCTCTGCGGGCCCCACCTTCTTAAAGGATCACTTAACTTTATTCGACGCCTGGCGTTATGTTAACCCTGAAGGAAGGGACTATTCATTTTACTCACACCCCCATGATTCCTTTTCCCGTATTGACATGTTCCTACTATCCTCGACCTTCTATCACTCCATAGTTGACGCAGCGATAGGAATGATACATATTTCTGACCATGCACCTGTCACGGTAGATTTCCAGTTAAAAACTCCCCTCCCACACTCCCGAAATTGGCGCTTTCCCGCTGCTCTCCTTCATTCTACTGACTTCAAAGCACACATAGAACTTAGCTGGAACAACTACCTGGATGATAACTTGGAACACGTAGATGATGTTAATTTATTTTGGGAGGCGGCTAAACCGGTCATGAGGGGTTGCATAATTGAATATATGTCCCGTAAGCGTAAAGCGGTTAACAACAGACTTTTGGAGGCGCACTCCGCCCTAGTTAATTCTTATAGAACTCATGTCGCACATCCTACCCCTGCCACTTCGGAACAGTATAAGGCGGACAAACGCAGCTATGCTAGGTTGACCGAAGAAAAGGCCCAATATTCCTGGCTACACCAGAGGAACCGTTTTTTCCGCTGGGGTAATAAACCGGGGAAACTCCTGGCTAACTTACTGAAACTACAGCACCCGTCGACCCAGGCTATAACTAGGATTAAGACCCCCTCCGGTGAAGTGTTAATCGACCCATCGGACATTAATCAGTTTTTCCGCGACTACTTTGAGACATTCTACAAGGCTGAACCCGATGAATGGAGAGTCCAGGCCAAGTTTTTCATAGCGGCAGGGATGCCGGAACTGGAGCCCGAAGCAAAAGAAAAACTGAATGCTCCAATTAGCTCAAATGAAATATCGGCAGCCATTTCTCGCCTTCGTTCCCACAAAACCCCCGGCCCAGACGGCTTCTCGGCTGAATATTATAGAATGCTAGAAGGCCACCTTGTCCCACACCTCACGACTCTGTTCAACAATATACTACAGGGAAAGGTACCGCCATCCTCCTTTAATGCTTCCCGGATAATAATGATTCCCAAACCGGACAAAGACCCTTTACTGATAACGTCCTATCGCCCAATTTCCCTATTAAATACTGATTTGAAATTATTGTCGGCCATAATGGCTCGACGTCTGCAGACCCCACTAACGCAGTTTATCTCCCCGCTCAAACAGGGTTCTTGACGGGCCGTCACTCTACGCAAAATGTCAGAAAAGCACTGGCGGCAATCTGGTCATCAAATAGCCGCTCTCCATCTTCGGATTTACTTCTTAGCTGCGATGCCGATAAGGCCTTTGACCGCATATCGTGGTCCTATCTACGACGATTTTTAAAATACCATTCTTTTGGAGTCCCAATACTCAATTTATTTAATGCCCTTTATGATACTCCTTCCGCTACCATCACGACTAATGGCCTTAATTCCACTCCTTTCGTGCTGGAACGGGGCACGCGGCAGGGCTGCCCACTCTCCCCACTATTATTTAATTTAGCGTTAGAACCACTCCTAAGAATTCTCCAAACATGCCCTGATTTCAGTGGAATACAAATAGGCTCGCAGGAGGTTCGATTAGTCGCTTTTGCGGATGACCTGCTCCTCTTTCTGTCCCGCCCCGATACGGCACTCCCATCCCTTTTAACATATTTGGAAGAATTTCGCTTAGCTTCGGGATTTAAGATCAATTATGATAAAACGTTAGCGATACCGTTGGGTACGGATTACGAGTGTTTGCTTGGGCAGCGCAATCCCTTTTTGGTGCCGAACGGGAACTTTTAAATATTTAGGTGTGATTATACCGACAACTATCGCCAGATTATACGAGGTTAATATCCCCCCTCTCCTGTCCCAACTTAAACACCTGTTAACATCCTGGGCAAAATTACCGATATCTTACTTGGGGAGGTGTAGTCTTATAAAAATGGTCGCATTCCCGCGTCTGCTATACCCGATACAAATGCTCCCACTACTTCTTAAACGCAAAGATATAGCGCACATTCATGCCCTGTTTACCAGATTCATCTGGAATGGAGGGAGACCACGCATAGCACTACGTAAACTTCAGCTGCCCTATACTATGGGGGGCTTGAACTTACCAGATATGTACTCTTATAATGTCGCGGCCCTGTACCGAGTTGTGGCGGACTGGATAGCGGACACTTCCAGGTATACCGATTGCACCTTGGATCGAGCCATGTCCTTACCACTATCCCCGCTGGCTTTCCTACATTCCCCCCTGTCAAAGATCCCCCTGTCCCTAAGATCTAACCCCTTGCTTTTCACAGGACGAGAGGCCTGGTACCGAGCTAGAAAACAGCGGGGCTTATCCTGGACCGCCTCGGTCTTCCAACCCCTGTTACGTAACCCTGCTTTTCAATCTGGCTCTGCGGCCTCTGCTTTTCGAGTCTTGGCAACGAAAGGTTTAACTCAAATAGGTCACCTGTTATCAGGACCAACTCATTCCCTCCTCCCCTACGGAGATCTATGTGCACTGACAGCCCCTGCTCCCCTCCATTCGGTATATTACATGCAATTATCGGCTTTTGTATCGACACAGTTAAATGCCTTAAAACCGCAGGACTTCTCCAACCCCCTTGATACTCAGGCGTCCATGGGACCATCCACAGCATCATTTCGCGCACTACTTCGGCCTCAATTTGACTGGTCTGTAGCGACAACAGGATTGGCGGCCTGGTGTGTTCAGCTCCCCAAACAATCGCCCTTTACCTTAATAGCGGCCACTAATACTTTACGGAAGCATATCCCTTCGGCTCAATATGATGAAATGTTTTTGAAATTACTACATGGTGCCTATATAGCCCCGGATAGATTGGCCCGTATGACGCCCCTTAGTTCTGGTCATTGCCTTAAATGCGCACAGGCCAACGCGAATCTTTTCCACTGTCTATGGTCCTGCCCATTAATATCAAATTTTTGGAAGTCCATACGGAGGTTTGGCGCTCAGATCCTAAAATAGCGGTACCCACCACCCCTGATTGGGCCCTGTTTAACCTTTTCTCTGATAGTGAAAGATGTGGTTTGGACAGGAATCAGAGGACCCTATTGGGAGTTCTCTCCGCAGTAGCTAAAAAGGCCATTTTGGGGAATTGGATCGCTGTCTCCCCCCTACATTCTCGATGTTTTATTCCCGCTTTTACGCTCTGTTTCAATATGACTGGGTGGAGACTGCTATGCATAGAGACGATAAAGTACAACAATTTTTTGAAAAATGGGAAACCTTCATATCATATTTACCAGAAGACGTCATTGTAAAACTGAAAAGAGATTTTGAATTTACTACTTGGTACCTGTCTAGATCTCTATCGTCCCCCCCTCTACGATTTAATGCTCAGACACACTTAGAACTTTCAGAATTTTCTGACGTATTGCCCTTAATGTAATATGTTCGGGGTGCGAGATTGTCCTTGTTGGATGTAGGTTGGGAGGGATGGCTTCTTAAATGGGAATGTGTATCAGTATATTGTACTTGAACTGAGTTTGTCAATTTCAAAAAAAAAATTAAAAAAAAAAAAAAAAAAAACCACAGTGCATTTTGTTACAGAAAAATGTATATCATAAATCAATAATTACACACAAACAGCAAATAAAAGAAACAGGATTAAAACCACAGACCCTTACTCATGTCAGTAAGCTAACAGGAGCATCCGTGTACTCCGGGGGCCGAAGATTTGAAGCATGGACAGCATGGACAGACATCACACACGCAGCGTGAACCCCCTCTGATCAGCAAGAGCCACATGGCGTGCTCCCGAATATATAGGTTTGCCTTGTCCCTCCCAAGTCAGCCTCCTATCTGGAAGAGCCTGGCACTACATTTCCCAGACTCCTTTTTCCTGGGCACGCTCAGTGCGCTTCGTCGTTAACTTGATTCCCAAAGTTTGTCTCTTTGTGATCAAAGGAGATGATTGCTTCTTTGAAATGCATGACCAAGTATACCTTGGTGCCGCTAGGTCTGGGCTGAGCTTTTTCCACTTGCCTAAAGGTGTGAAATGTTTGCATGAGACCATGGAAATTACATTTTGCAGCCAAGTGTTATATCCCTCCCAGGGGGGAGAAGCTAACCATTTTAATTACTTTCTAGCACCTACTCAAGACGGAGGTCTTCCCCAGGTGCTGGGGAAACTGGACACTCCCTGGATATGGCCAGATCAGATATGTATAGACAGGTATATAGACACATAGACACAGGTTGATACTTATATACATAGCACGATAGAAATACAGATCTAATCTGTCACAAATGGCTCCACCTAGCGGCAATTTATATAACCAGACAAGATGCAGAGAAATCAATCTGTGTATAAATGTGTTTTAAATTACACCCAATCAGTGCAATAGAACAAACTTATATAGAAAAAAATGATTTCTTTAAAGTGAATCCGCAGCCGTCCCTTTCTATTTGGTAGTATATCCAAAACCACCGGCGAAATAGGATAACGAGAAAGAAGATATAACAGAGTCAGCACTTCCTTCAACAGTGGCTTATTTCCTCTCTATCTTCTTTCTTTAAATGTGGATATGTACCTCAAATGAAGCAGAATATATCATAGCGCAACAATTTGGTCTCCACAAATTCAATAAAAAGAGAGGCAATAAACTCACATATTTTTGTGTCTCAGACACTGGATGTAATCGGCAGCCGATGATGTTCCAAGGAGCACCGGATCTCCCCAACATCCAGCAAAGGTCCTTTAAAAGCCAAAAAAAGGCCAGGATTCGCAGAATGTGTAAATAAAAGAATTTATTATTAAAATAAACGGGCAAACACACCCACACCCATGGGTGTGTTTTTCCGTTTATTTTAATAATAAATTATTTTATTTACACATTCTGCGGATCCTGGCGGAGAGGAGCCTATCGCGTTCCGATGTCATGCTGCAAGCAGTGGAGGGTTGCAGGTCCTCTGGCAGGTTCCCCTGTGGGAGGGCATGTACGGCCGCAAAGGTCGCCGCCATTGCGGCCCTCTGCTTCTTCTGTGCCCGCTTCTTAGCTGCTGTAGACCCGGGTTGCGACCCCAGCGACTGGGACGCCCCAGCTCCAACATTTTGGGGCCAGTAAGCGTTCTCCTTGTCGGTGGACCCATATTCCGATGGAATGGGTGAGGGGGCTGACAGTCTCAGAGTAGCTGACCCCCGCGTCATGTATTCCCTTATGTTCCATTGGTGGGAGCCACTCTTTGAGGGAGCACTGGGGGGCTGCTTCTTACCTATGCCGTCGGCCAAGTCCAAGAAGGCACCGTCCAACTCCACAGGGGCTTCCGAAATACGCGGCTAAGGTAGGCCCGAAGTATAGGCCTTAGTCCTCCGGGGACAGGAATCCACCACCGGGTGCACAAGGCAGCACAAAGAACGTCCTCCAGAGCGTAGGAGATAGTCCAGGGACAATAAGGTGCGAGTTTATGGAAAACCAGCGATATAAAGCGGCAAAAAGTCAGAAATCTAGCAGAAGCTCTGCAAAACGCAGCCGCTTGCTTCCACAGCTGGCTCCGCCCCCTGTTATCACCTTTATTAATGCTTGATTCGTTGGAGCCTGAGGAATGGAATGCATTCATATCTGGGCTGGCAGGAACAGACACACAGCACAGAGCAGTTGCTGCTGTGCTCACAACTTGTCTCAAAGCTGGGATTCTGGAAGGAGCCAGGCAGGTCACAGTCATGCACATGAACTTCATCACGTGTGCCGCTGCGCCTGCATCGTGAGAGAAAGTGGCTCATGGGAGGAGGCAGGGAGGAGGAAGAATTCACCCCCCACTACTCCCGCACTGTCAGTGACTGGCGGAGTGGGAGGTGCGGAAGTAGCATCTCTCTGCCAGTGAAGTCCGGGGGAGGACCGTGGCGTGGGCATAATGGATAAGTATGAGGTGGGACTCCGAGCCGGCTCCTCCGAATCATGTGTCCGGGTGGCAGGAGTTGTCGAAACTGGACACATGACTCTAAAACCGTACAGTCCAGGTCAAAACCGGACAGGTGGGAACCCTAGCAGGGACTTCCGGTCACATGACTAGTCCCTGCTTCAGAGGCGTTATTGCAGCACAGGGGTTACTGGACCCTGTGCTGCCAGAACGCTGAAATCCCTGCAGTGCAGGCAGCATTATGTGCTGTCTGTCACAGGGACATGCAGGGCCAGTTCCTTCCTTCTCACAGGAAAAGGAGATCAAAGGGATCCGGACCCCCCACCCCACGGGCCCCCGGTCGGTGCCCGAAATGCCTGACCTGTCAGTCCGCCCCTGATGCTGCTTGATTATGGCAGAGCAGTGCGGAT
Organism: Leptobrachium leishanense; assembly: GCA_009667805.1. Lineage (NCBI taxonomy): Eukaryota > Metazoa > Chordata > Amphibia > Anura > Megophryidae > Leptobrachium > Leptobrachium leishanense. The sequence continues at coordinate 125,108 of RXON01003729.1, forward strand.
TTGCCCATCCTATTGCGCCAGCAGTGTGTGAACTGTGACATCATATTTGCCAGTTTTATATCCTGCTGCCTGACTCCCTGTGCATTGGACAATACCATTTAACCCTGCTCTCAGCACCGTCCCTGTCCTGTCCCTCTGTCTGTAAGTTAACCTCTTCCCTCTCCGTTCTGTATATTCCCCTTTGTATCTATTGTCAGCACTGTTCCAGTCTTGTCCATCTGCCTATGGTTAACCCCGTCCTATCCTCTTTCCCCTTCCTAGCGTTTTGAAGAACGGAAGGAACATCCGTGAGAATGGACATTCCTTCCACTCGACGCCTGTCTGACCACCACGCTGAGCGCAGTTAGTGTGCTCAGTACTGCAACTCCATCCTCCTATGGAGGATTGTGCTTTGCAGCTCCGTCAACACGCGTCCCAGCGCTTTGACGGAGAGGCCTGCTGCATGGCCGCTGTTGTGTGCGCAATTCGTGCACACGCAACAGCGTCTGGCCGGCCCCGTTGCAGCGTCTTAACCCTGCGACAGACACAGGAAGCCACGTCTGTACGGGTGCACCTAGTGCGCTCGTCTGACACTGGTCTTAGGCAGCCCTATTCCAACCTTGTCCCTCACCTTGTCTTGTGATACACTAAATAAATACCTTTTATCATCACACCAAGTTGCCTACAGCGTTTCACTGCACCTCACGGCTTGTACCCTTGTTGAACCCGTGACACCCAGAGAGAAGTAATGGTTAATCTATTCAGAGTGTGATAGGAAGCAGGGCTTGGTATTCAATGGGAGATACCTGAGACCAGGCCTGGTACACTGCGTTTAAAAGAACCCCAGGGAGACTGTTGGTTTTGTGAGTGTGTGGAGCAACGGGGCTCCCAGGAAAGTGTGTTATGGGTCCCTGGGGTTGGGGTAGTGGAGTGAAGGGCGGGCCGCTATCCCAACAACCTGGATCACTTCCAGACCAGGTATTAGCAGGGTCAGCTAGGACTGTAGGTGTGGTCCACCAGGAAGGGTTTAAAAAGAAACAAGAGGAAGCTGATCCTGCAGAGTGTAAAAAGGGGGGTGGGTGAGGACCCACCAGAGTGAACTGCCGTATCACTGTATCTGCTGAACTTGCTACATTACAGAATTGCTGTGTTGCTGTGGAGCACGAGTTGCCACTGTTTGCTGTGCACCTTTCTGAAGGTAAAAATAAACTTCACTGGTTTTTACAAAAAGACCTGCTGTCTCGCTACAATTACTACCCTAGAAGACGTGGTTGAAGGAGGACCCTTGTCACACATGGTGCCCTGTGTGAGGAATAACCACACTAGTCTGAGGGCAGTATAAACCACAAACAGCATGGAGGACGTTGTGAAAGCTCTGGTCCAATCTACTGCTGCTCAGCAGGAAGCGAATAGGAGGACTACCGAGACCCGGGAAACCCTGCAGCAGCTGATATTAGCCCAGGCAGAGAATGCTATGGCTATGGCTAAAGCTCAGAAGGAGACTACAGAGACTCTGGTACGACAAATTTTGACGGCTCAAATGGAGGCCATTGGCAAGGTCCGTGAGGAACAGTTATCTGCCACGCATGTTCTGCGCAAAGAGATTCGCGCCGTGTCAGACAAGTTGGAGTCTGATCCTGCAGGGCGCCCAAGGCCCTAAGATAATCCGGGCCAGCCATTATCTACAAAAAATGTCTACAGCGGATGATGTGGAGGCGTACCTGCTGGCCTTTGAGCGTACTGCAACGAGAGAAGGGTGGCCGGCGGCTGAGTGGGCGAGTATACTTGCCCCTTTTCTGAGTGGAGAACCTCAAAAGGCCTACTATGACTTGGAGCCAGCACAGGCCAGTGACTATGTGGAGCTTAAAGCTGAGATCATGGCGTGCCTGGGGGTGACCACAGCAGTACGGGCACAAAGATTTCATTCCTGGGCGTACTCTCCTAACCAAGCTGCACGGTCCCAGATGTTTGACCTAATACATCTTGCCAGGAAGTGGCTACAACCGGAGGTCAACTCTGCTACGAAGATAGTAGAAAACCTGGTCATGGATCGCTTTCAGCGTGGATTGCCAACCCCTCTGCGACGCTGGGTAAACCAAGGCGACCCCCAAACCGCCGACCAGTTGATTGCGTTGGTAGAAAGGTTTATAGCTTCTGGAGAAGTTCTGCATCCGCCTTCAGCGACCCAAGCCCGCAACCCTAAAACCCAGAATGCCACACGCACTGGTAAGACTGTACCGAGGGTGCGGGGGGTGGAGGAACCTGGATACGTAGAAAACACCAGAGACATTTCTCCCAGGGTGCAGAAAGCACCTCAGTACAACCAGATGAGTAGGTGCTTTAAATGCAATAGAGTGGGCCATATAGCCAGAGACTGCGTGAACGATGAGCCTATGGATTGTAATGATGCACATTCCTTGTTGTCTGGCTATGACCACGCTGGTAATGACTATGATCCCCACTTTTGTACTGTGAAGGTTAATGGCAGACTGCGTAGGCCTTGCTAGACTCCGGTAGTATGGTCACCCTGGTAACTAAATCCATAGTACCTGGGGTGGTGTTCAATCATATGGAGAAATTGGGGATTGTCTGTGTGCATGGTGATAAACGGGAGTACCCCACAGCTGAAGTGGATGTTGAAACCCAGTGTGGGAATGTGAAGTATCGTGTGGGGGTGGTACCTAACCTGGCCCATGAAGTTGTCATAGGGAGAGATTTTCCATATTTTCTGGAACTATGGAAAGCCCCTGAACTGAGGCCAGTAGAGGAGGCTTATGTTTTTCCTTTCTCTGATGCTGATTTGGAAGATGGAGTCACTGGAAAGCACATGACATGTGGTCCTATCCCGGTGTTGGTAGGCAATCAAACATCTCAGAGTAATGAGCCAGGAACCAATGTTGGTCAGGCGGAAGAGTTATTAGAACTGGCGGGTGGCCCTGGTAACTTTAAAAGAGCCCAATGGGAGGACCCAACCCTGTTGGAAGCCAGGAATAATGTTCAGGATATGGATGGGATTGTGACCCAGGCCGGAAAGGTATTGCCTTATCCCCATTTTGAAGTGGCTAGCGAACTGCTCTATCGTGTAGAAAAGAGAGGTACTGGCGTTATTAAGCAATTATTGGTACCACAGAATTTTAGGAACACTGTCTTAAGCCTTGCACATAACCATGTACTGGGGGGACACTTGGGAGTGGATAAAACAAAGGAGAGGGTCCTCAGGAGATTCTATTGGCCAGGAGTACTTGCTGCCATAAAGAATTTTTGTACCTCCTGTCCTAAATGCCAACTTACTGCTCCGACTCCAGGTTTCCGGAGTCCATTGGTACCCTTGCCTATCCTTGACATCCCGTTTGAGCGAATTGCTATGGACTTGGTAGGTCCACTGGTTAAATCTGCTAGGGGACACCAGTATATACTGGTCGTTCTTGATTACGCGACACGATACCCGGAAGCGATGCCCCTGCGTAATAGCTCTGCCAAATCAATAGCCAAAGAGCTCATGCTAATGTTTAGCAGGGTGGGGATACCAAAAGAGATACTAACGGACCAGGGGACCCCATTTATGTCCAGAGTTATGAGGGAATTATGTAAGTTAATGGGCATTAAACAACTAAGGACCTCGGTATATCACCCGCAAACTGATGGTTAGTGGAGCGGTTTAACAAGACCCTTAAGAGTATGCTGAGAAAGGTCATTGATAAAGATGGCAGGAATTGGGACCTTTTACTACCCTATTTAATGTTCTCTATCCGGGAGGTTCCCCAGGCCTCTACGGGCTTCTCCCCGTTTGAGTTATTATATGGCCGACATCCCAGAGGTCTGCTGGATGTTGTTAAAGAGACCTGGGAACAGGAGACGACACCCTACCGCAGTGTCGTGGAACATATATCTCAGATGCAGGAGCGCATGGAAGAGGTCATACCCCTGGTTAGAGAACATATGAGAAAGGCCCAAGAAGCCCAAAGGTACAGTTACAATAAGAATGCCCGGCTCAGAGTGTTTCAACCTGGGGATAGGGTATTGGTCCTGGTCCCCACTGTAGAAAATAAATTTTTGGCTACCTGGCAGGGCCCCTATGAAATAATTGACAAAGTGGGTGATGTTAATTATAAAGTGAGCCAACCTGGAAGGAGTAAACCTGAGCAGATTTACCATTTAAACCTGTTAAAACCGTGGAAGGATAGAGAGGTCTTAGTGGTCATGAGACCTTCAGACCTCCCTCTCACTGAGCCTGAGGTAAGCCTTTCTGACACCCTCTCTGTACACCAGAAGGCTGAGGTTAACGAGTTTCTCAGAAGGAACCGGGAGGTGTTCTCGGCGATACCAGGGAGGACCAACATAATGAAACACGATATTATAACCGAGCCAGGGAAGAAAGCCTGTCTGAAACCTTATAGGGTTCCGGAGGCCCGTAGACAAGCTATAGAGATAGAGGTGAAGAAAATGCTAAAACTAGGGGTGATAGAGGAGTCTCGTACGATAGCTGCGCCCCTGACAGATCTCACGAAAGCGAGAGCCCCCATAATGGTGAAATGGTCTCCTGAGACGGAAAACGCTTTTACTGGTTTAAAGGAGGCCCTATGTGCCTATCCCGTTTTGGTGTCCCCTGATTTTACTAAGGATTTCGTGGTGCAGACTGATGCCTCCGAGGCTGGCTTGGGGGCGGTCCTCTCCCAGGACTATCAAGGTGAAGAGCACCCTGTTCTTTTCCTCAGCAGAAAGCTGTTGCCGAGGGAGAAGAACTATTCTGTCGTGGAGAAGGAGTGCCTTGCCATTACGTGGGCTTTGGAGACCCTGAGGTACTACCTGTTGGGGAGGAGGTTCAGGCTGGTCACTGACCATGCTCAACTCGCGTGGATGAGTCAGAACAAGGAGACGAATGCGAGAGTCACCAGGTGGTTCCTCAGCCTGCAGCCTTTCAACTTTACTGTGGAGCACCGGACTGGCCTGCTACAGGGTAACGTTGATGGGCTGTCTCGAGTACATGCGTTGCTGTCTGTGGTCGCTCCTCCCGATGGCTCTGAGCTGAGGGGGAGGGTGTGTGATAGGAAGCAGGGCTTGGTATTCAATGGGGATACCTGAGACCAGGCCTGGTACACTGCGTTTAAAAGAACCCCAGGGAGACTGTTGGTTTTGTGAGTGTGTGGAGCAACGGGGCTCCCAGGAAAGTGAGTTATGGGTCCCTGGGGTTGGGGTAGTGGAGTGAAGGGCGGGCCGCTATCCCAACAACCTGGATCACTTCCAGACCAGGTATTAGCAGGGTCAGCTAGGACTGTAGGTGTGATCCACCAGGAAGGGTTTAAAAAGAAACAAGAGGAAGCTGATCCTGCAGAGTGTAAAAAGGGGGGTGGGTGAGGACCCACCAGAGTGAACTGCCATATCACTGTATCTGCTGAACTTGCTACATTACAGAATTGCTGTGTTGCTGTGGAGCACGAGTTGCCACTGTTTGCTGTGCACCTTTCTGAAGGTAAAAATAAACTTCACTGGTTTTTACAAAAAGACCTGCTGTCTCGCTACAATTACTGCCCTAGAAGACGTGGTTGAAGGAGGACCCTTGTCACAAGAGGAAGCTGAACTGCACCGAAATGTCGGTGAAGCGCGCTGATTTTCGGTGATTCAGTTTGACAAGGTATAAACAGGCAAATCCCATAGAGTTCCAAGTAATTTTTTTTTCTTTATTCAAACCTTTATTCTTTTCATTTTCAGCAAGCCGTCTTTTTATTTATTTATTTTTTGGAACACCTTTATGTATTTTTAAAAAAATTTTAGACAAAGTTTTTGATTCCCAATTTTTTTAAAAGTTTTTTTTTCTGTAACAGACCTTTTTATTATTTTTTGTAGGACCTCTTTTATTATTTAGACACATTTTAATGCATTTTTATTGGTTTAAACACCTATTGGAAGAATAACAGATTACCATTTATTTTCCTACAGATCGGCGCCGTTCAGTGGGTCCATGCACTTCGGGGACCCTGCGGTGAATAGTATATTTAAAGCAGGATCGGCAAAATGGAACCTAAATGCGCTGAAACAGAAAGCACTGAAATTTCGGTGCTTTCTGCATAACTCCTTTATTTCTGGGAATAGTGTGATGTGATCTTTATTATATATTCATAGTTGCCTTGTATGTGATGACCGCTGTATTACAATAGATGCTTCCTGTTATGATTAGGATATTTTAATGTGTAATTCATAATCTTATAATCAAACAAATTTTTTTTTGTTATTACATAGTTACATAGTTACATAGGCTGAAAAAAGACATGTGTCCATCGGGTTCAGCCTCTCCCACATAACCTACTGCTGTTGATCCAAAAGAAGGCAAAAAAAACCAGTCTGAAATATGCAACATACTGGGAAAAAATTCCTTCTTGACCCCAGAATGGCAGTCAGATTTCTCCTTGGATCAAGAAGCTTTTACTCACATATTAAATATATAACCCTTAATATTCTGTGTCTGCAGGAAGTCATCCAATTGTTTTTTTAAAAGTCTGTACAGACTCTGACCCAACCACCTCAACAGGCAGAGAATTCCACAGCTTTATTGTTCTCACCGTAAAATAACCCTTCCTATGCTTTAAGCTAAATTTTCTTTTCTTCCAGTCTAAATGGATGACCCTTGTCCTATGTTAAGACCTGTTAATTAATAGGTTATCAGACAATGGTTGATAATGGCCCCGTATATATTTATATAAGGTTATCAGATCCCCTCTAGGCGCCGTTTCTTTAAACTAAACAGGTTTAGCTTGTTAGTCTTTCCTCATAATTTAACCCTTCCATTCCCCTTATTAATTTAGTTGCCCATCTCTGCACTTTTTCTAGCGCTATAATATCTTTTTTTTAAGAACCGGTGCCCAAAATTGCACGGCATATTCAAGGTGCGGCCTGACCATTGATTTATACAGAGGTAAAATTATGTTTTCATCCCGTGAGTGAACTCCCCTTTTATGCATGCCAATACTTTGCTGGCCTTGGCGGCTGCTGTTTGACATTGCACATTGTTACTTAGTTTAAGTCTATGATTATTCCCAAATCCTTCTCCTGCTGGATTTCCCTAACTCCGTACCATTTAGGGTATAAATTACTTGTGTGTTCTTCACTCCAAAGTGCATAAATTTGCATTTATCTAGATTAATTTCATCTGCCATTTAAGTGCCCAGTCCCCCAATCTATCTAAATCCTCTGCAGCGAGTAGTAACATCCTGCTCACATTGTATTACTTTTCCTAGTTTTGTGTCATCTGCAAACACTGATTACATGACTTTCAATGCCTATCTCAAAGGTCATTATAAAATAAATTGAATAGTATTGGTCCTATAACAGACCCCCTGAGGGACACCGCTTACCACTGGTGTCCATCTTGAAAATGTACATTTATGACCACTCTCTGTACCCTATCTTTTAGCCAGTTTTCTATCCAAGAACAAGTATTTTCATCTAGACCAATTTTTCTTAATTTAATAGTAACCTTTTGTGTGGAACTGTGTCGAAAGCTTTGGCAAAATCTAAGTAAATCACATCCACCTGCGACCCCCTGATCTATACTTCTACTTCTTCCTCATAGAAGGTAATTAGGTTAGTCTGACATGATCTGTGTTTCATGAACCATGCTGATTTTGCCAATTACATTATACCTCCCAATAAATTCTGAATATATCCCTTAATAACCCCTCAAATACTTTCCCAGCCACAGATGTTAAGCTCACAGGTCTATATTCCCAGGCACAAATTTTAACCTTTCTTAAATATAGGGACCACATCAGCTTTTCTCCAATCCTCTGGTACTATTCCTGAAAGAAAAGAATCTTGAAAGATTAAGAACAGAGGTTTACATATTTCAACACATAGCTCTCTCAGTACTCGCGGGTGAATTCCATCTGGCCCTGGGGCTTTATTCACATTCACATTGTTTAATTTCTGCAAAACCTTGTCCTGAGTCAACCAGTCACTTTGTATTAGTAAGTTTTTATTAATGAATTTCATGTCTCCTGTTATAGGTTTCTCTTTGATAAATACTGAAGAAAAATAATCATTTAAAATTTCTGCCTTATCCTGATCTTCAGTTAACAATACCCCTGACTCAGATTTTAGTGAACCTACATTTTCACACTTGGGTTTTTTAGAATTTATGTACCTAAAGAATCTTTTAGGGTTGGTTTTGCTCTCTTTGGCTATTTCTTTTTCATTTTCTAGTTTAGCCCATCTAATCACATTTTTACATGCTTTATTGGCTGCCCTATATGCTTTATAGGATGCCTCAGATTTATCAAATTTAAAAGCTTTAAATGCCTTCTTTTTATTTTTCATTTCCTTAGTTACCTTCCTACTAAGCCACATTGGTTTCAGTCTGTTTCTTTTATATTTATTAACCAGTGGAATATATTGTGACGTGTACTTTTCTAGTATTAGTTTAAAGATATTCCACTTATCCTCAGTGTTTTTCCCGTTATTGAAAAGTTTTTATTTTATTTTAACTACAAGCGATACAAAGTATCATAAAACATTTTTAAATAAGTGATAGCTTAACAGTGTAAAACAGGTTGTACGTTCAAAACATTTACTAGGTGCATATTATACATATAAGCGTTTAGGACTATCAATATTTGTCCGCTGCAGGTGACCGAGCATTTGAGCCATTATGATTCAGCGATTTAACAGGGTGCTCTCGTCAGTATGCATTATATTGGTAGTATGTGGTGTCAATGGTGAGTGTTTAGCTCCAAACTCTTGTAATCTGTTCCACCGGCAGTGGGAATGCCATTTGCTACTTATTATATGTTTGGCATTGTTATGCACTAGAAGTCTAAAACGGGTCTAATAGGTGATGTGAAACAATGAAGAGAAGGAGACGTTAAAGAAGGTAAAGGGGAGATATATGCAGTGTTGTTATATTTGGAGGAGTAAGGATGTAAAGGAAGAAAAGGGATTTAGGAGTGGAAAGAAGTTAGGTGTCGGGGAGTAAGGCATAATAAGCAGTACTACTACAAAACTCTAAGAGATGAGAAAGAGAAGAGAAGAGGTGGGGAAGAAATAGAGAGTGTGAGAAAAGAAAAAAAAAAAAAAGGAAAAAAGAAAGGGTGGTAGGAAGGATGAGTCGGGTAATATTTTAACAATACATTACCGAGCCGCTTTCTCATCTATGTACGAGTATCATGAATTTCGGCCCCATCAGGTGTTAATTCTCTGTGGTGCTTCACTCCTCAGTCTGCCCGTCGCCCCCCTCCAGTTCGTTTCCTAGGCACGCCAAAGGGCAATATGCCGACCAGTGATACCAGACATCTAGATGGTGTTGTGCCGCCTTTGAAGGGGTGAGGGCTAGTTCCTCGTTCGATCGCAAGATTTCCAATCTGTCAATCAGCAGTTTCATAGTAGGCGTGATGGCCGACTTCCAGAAAATCGGAATCAGTGACCTGGCTACCAAGAGGATGCGGAGCAATAATGATTTCTTCATGGATGTCACTGAGAAGGAGAGCTGTAGTAGTAGAAAGATTTGGGGTGTAAATTCCAGTTCTACATCCGTGGTGTTACGTATGAGTTCTCGAACCCCCTTACAGTATGGTTCAAGTGAGGCACATTCCCACCAAATATGAATGTAAGTGCCGAGTTCAACATTACATCTCCAGCAATTCGGTGATATGGTGATGTTAAACGTAAGTAGGAGAGCTGGAGTGCGGTACCAAAAGGTTAGTATTTTGTATGATGTTTCCTGTAATTTTGTAATCTGTGTTCCTGAATGTATGAGGGTCAGAGTTTTAGTCCAGTCGTCATCTGAGATGGGTGATCCAAAAATGCGTTCCCATCTGGCTATAAAATCCGGGGGTTCATCATCCATTGCTCGCAACATACCGTATACTGTGGAGACGCTATGTGCCAGCAGTGACTTTCGGTTGCATATCATTTTAAAGGGGGAAGTTTTCTGGTCAATGAAGCATTATTCGGTAGATCTCTTAGAAACGACTTGATCTGATGAAAATTGAATTTTTCTGCAAAAGTGAGTACCATTGGTTCTGTGGCTTCTAAATTTACAAGGGCACCATTCTTTAGTACATGTCGAGCCTGTAGCGTATGCATATCTGTAAGGTGCGACACTAGTGAAGAATGGATCCTGACTGGGAATTCAGGGTTGTGCAGTAAGGGTAGAAGAGGAGAGGGATATGTTGACAATGAAAACTTTGTGCGTATCTTATGCCATAAGGTCAGCGTACAGCCCACTGGTGAAGGTCCAGCGGCAATATGTTTAATCATCTTCCATGACAACCACGGAAGTGTCCAAACCGGGGCGACCCGCTTGTGCATCCTCCAAGTCTATCCACCTCTGTTCGGGTGAACCTGTCATCCAATCTATCACTCTGGTCAGATGAGTTGCGTAGTTATACAGACATGTATCTGGTAGTGCGAGCCCACCGCATCGTTTCGGTTTGCATAGAATATTGTACTTAAGGCGAGCACGAGTTTTTGGCCAGATGAAGGAGAAGAATAACATGCGTATTTCTTTGTGGAAGGATAAGGAGAGAAGTATGGGGATCGTGTGGAATATATAAAGTAGTCTTGGTAGGAAGTTCATTTTGATCACACTAATTCGTCCCATCCAAGATAAATACTTCGGAGACCAGCGTGCTATGTGAGCTTTAAAGATTGTCATGAGTGGTGTGAGATTCAAAGCAAACAGTTTGGAGAAATCAGGAGTTAAGCGGATGCCCAGATAGGTAAGTGATGTTGAGCACCAGCGGAAGGAATAATGTGCGTCAAGTATCCAACGCCAATTTTCCCGGGGCGCAATTGCCAGTAGTTCCGATTTGGTTTCATTTATTTTGAAGCCAGATAGTGAGCCATACTCTTGGAGTTCTCGAATTACCTCCGGCATGGATCTTACTGGATCAGGAAGCATGAACATGAGGTCATCCGCATATGCGGAGACCTTATGCTCATGGGTAGAGCCTTGTATCCCTACGATGTTGGTATTTTGTCTAATCGAGGACAATAATGGCTCTAAGCTGAGGGCAAATAATAGTGGGGATAGAGGGCAACCCTGACGTGTGCCATTGCATATTTTAAATGTGGAGGTAAGCGCTCCATTCACTCGAACCCTTGCCGAGGGCGTCGAGTACAGTGCTTGAATCCAGGCCAAGAAACCCTCTCCCACCCCACACCGCTTCAAGGTCCGGAACAGAAAAGGCCACAATACCCGATCAAAGACTTTTTCAGCATCAGTCGAGAGCAGTAAAAGCGGACTTTTAGTGTGATTGGAATAGGTAATGGCATTAAGTACTCTTATTGTCGCGTCCCTGGCTTCACGTCCCGGTATGAATCCAACCTGGTCCGGATCGATCAATTGAGGCATGTACCTCTTCAAGCGATTAGCTAGAACCCGTGCCAGTAGCTTCATGTCATTGTTGAGTAAGGATATGGATCTGTAGTTTCCACACACAGTGTGATCTTTCTCTGGTTTCGGTATTACCGAGATTGTTGCCATCAGGGAGTGAGGGTGGGGTAAGGTTCTGTCCTATAATGCATTAAAGAATGTTACTAATGTGGGCAGGAGATCTTTTGAGTTTGTCTTATAATATTCGATGGGTAAGCCATCGGGGCCTGGGCTTTTTCCAGATTTGGATGATTTCAATGCTTCTAGTATTTCTTCTGCTGAAATTGCGGAGCACAGAGTTTCTCGTTCCAGTGGACCAAGTGGCTTCAAGATCGTCCTTGTCAAATAGGCATCTATTTTATCAACTGGATGTGGTGCGGCGGTAGAGTCTAGCTGATAAAGGTTTGTAAAGAACTCCAAGAATTCTCCTGAGATTGCCGTCGGATCTGTAGCGTGAGTTCCGTCTGAGGTGCGGATTTTTGGAATAAAGGATTTAACACGTCTTTCCCTTAATATTTGTGCTAAGAATCTCCCCGGTTTGTTTTCTCGCAATCCGAAAAACGATCGTGCTCTTAATGCTTGGAAATGCAGAGTTGTATTAATCAGCTTCTCTAATTCCTGTCTTGATTGTGTAAGACGTTGGTATATCACGTCATCATTAGAGGCAATGTGTTCCAGTTCTAATGTTCTAATGTTACTCAGAAGTGTTCGTCGTTCCTCATCTCTCAATTTTTTTTGAGCCGTTCCCTTACTGATGAAGTATCCTCGGATGACTGCCTCTCAGATCGTCGATACGGAGGTATCAGTTGTAGTGTTTTCTGTAAAGAAATGCTCCAGCGCAGAGTGCAATTCCGCTTTAATTAGAGAATCCTCCAGTAGAGACACATTCAACCTCCATTGTCTGTCACGTGGGACAAACAGTGGTGACTGCATTTTTAGATGGAGTTGGGCGTGATCTGACCACGTGGTGGCCTCTATCTCTATGGAGTTAGCTAATGTAAAATTGTGATAGTGTATAAAGACGTAATCTATTCTAGTGTGTTTCGAGTGTACTGGTGAGAAGAAGGAGTAATCTCGTTCTGTAGGGTGGAGAGCACGCCATAGATCCACCAGTCGGCGTTCATGTAACAAGCGACGGATAGAGCATAGTACATGGGTGGGGGTAGTGGTGGAGCCTGTTGAGGAGTCCATCTTTGGTTCAATAGTGACATTGAAGTCCCCGGCAATTACAGTAATACCCCGCTGGAAGGAATCTAGGGACCGTAGTATCCGAGCTAGGCAGGAATGCTGTTTCTTGTTAGGTAGATATATGGATGCAAAAGTATAAACCATTTCAAGAATAGAGCCTATGACAAAGATATATCTGCCACCTTCGTCTGTCATCTCTGCTTCGACCACGAAAGGGACTTCTTTAGATATTAAGATTGCAACTCCTCGCGATTTACTTTGCATATAATTACTGAAAAAGCCTGTAGGATAGTATGCATCCCTCAAGGTGGGCATCATTCCCGACCGAAAGTGGGTCTCCTGGAGGAAGGCAACGGACACACGCGAGGACCTCAAATCCCGTAAGACACGGGAGCGCTTTTCAGGAATATTTAGCCCACGTACATTGTGAGAAAGCAGCTGCAAGTCTGATGGCTTATACGGGGATGACCTGCTAGTCATCTTGTGTGGTTTATGTTGATTCTGTGGTAAAGCACAAGACTTTGAGGTCAGCGGACAAGTGGTAGGGTAGGATGAGCGGAGGTTGGGATCAGGGGAAGGTAAGAAATGTGAGGGAGTGAGAGAGAAAGATAGAGAGGAAGAAGAAGAAAGAAAGAAAAAAAAAGGGGGGAAGGGGTGGAAACTACCAAGAGAGGGTGAAAGAAGAAGACAGTTATTTAAGGAGGATTCTAGTGCACCAACCGAGATGTCTCTCACCGCTACGAGGCCCTCAGGCTCGGCGGGATGACTCACTGTTGGGAGAAGTATGCACTACACCTCGTGGGGTGTTCTTAAGGTGGCCAGTGATCAACACCGTACTATCAGTGTCACAGATTACAACACCTCAGGCGTGTAATATATATAAAGAACAGAGAGATAAGCCCATACAGGCCCGGTGTCCGCCATCACTGATAGTGTTTATAATATGAATGAGTTGTGGCTAAAATGTTAATGGTAATCAGGAAATTTAGGAGTGGGGGGGTTTGGGGTCTCTATTGATGGCTCAACTGCGTACGCTATTAACATGCGCTGATAAGGTTAAGCAGTATGATTGTTAAGCACATAACAAACTAGAAATTCAGAAGGCAATCTAAACCGACATTAGCAGTTAGAATATGTCACCGAGGTATCATAACAGTCAAAATTATATTAGGCATGGGAACCAATTGCAAACGTTAAAACATATTAAGAATAGGAAAATAAAATTATTCAATTTTTCTATAAATCCGTAGAATCGCCGAAAGCTAAAGCGATCCTTAAATGTATGTGCTACCGAAGAGCATCACCCTTCCACCCGCCCCCAGTCAACAGTCCCCCCACCTCTCAAACCCCTCCCCATCCCCCCACCCCCTCACCGAGCTTCGTAAAAAAAAAACAACGGGTGAAGGACATTCAAAGCCGCTGCATGGTCTAGCCTACGTCTCCATAGCTTGCATAATAGTTAGGAGGGTCCACAGAATTTGAGAAACTGAGGATACGATAAAATTCCCACTGTAGAAAACCCATTGCCATGAAGTAAACAACCAAGCAAGATCCAGCTAGTTAGTTATGCTGTACCATTTGTATAATGTACACTGTCAGCAAGTTGAGGGTAAAGCAGTGGATCTCCGTGTAGCACGACATTTTTCATGTTTACTCGGCAGTCTACAGCAAGAGCTGGGTGTGATTAGTTATAACTCCTATTCATCCTGTGGGAGAGCTATTATTTTCATCCGTGGAGGGCAATTGTGAGTCCTCACGGATCGAGCCCTCACTATGTCCGCTTCCGCGGGGTAGTCGCTGCGAGCGTGGTGCTCTCGGCAGACGTTCTGATGGCTTGAGCCACAGCAGGGAGTCGTTCCCAATCCAGGACCTCCACAGGTGGTAGGTGCAGCTCAGATAGGAACGCAGCCACATCCTGTGGGGTTCGAACAGAGTGTGTCAGATTATTCTTGCGGACCTGGAGTGAGAGAGAGAAACCCCACCTGTAGGGTATTTCAGCATCCCGCACACTGGCCTTAGCGCTCGGCAGGCAGACAGGGTGTGCGGAGAGAGATCATGGTACAGTTCAAACGTCTGTTCTGCAAAACGCCATTTGCGCTTCATGCGTGCTTTCAGCATAATCGCTTCTTTTAGAGCAAAGTCAGGTATGTGGCAGATGAGATCTCTAGGTGGTGCGGAGTCTGTCGTTGCCTTTGGTCGTAAGGCCCTGTGTGCTCTGTCTATGGTGTTATAGGGTAGTGGGGGGCAGCTTAAGATATGGGCGAATGCGCCAAGAAGGAATTCCTTTGTCTCTGTCACCCCCTCATGAACTCCTCGTACCCTAATATTATGTCCCCGAGATCTATGTTCAATATCATTCAGCCTGCGGTACATGTCTGAGAGGCGTTGTTCTGTAGATGAGTCAGTGTTGTGAGGGCAGCTTATGTGAATGTCCACTCGTTTTTCCAGGTGGGACACGCGCGTGTCAATGGCGGATATGTCCGCTCTCACTTCCGCAATCTCCCACCCAAAAGCTGCCTGCATTTGGTCCAGCATATCTTTAAAGTCCGAGCGGGTGGGCAGCTCGGCGCGGGTAGGGAGCTCTGCAATGAGCGATTCCAGTTGCCTGATCGCTGACTGACCTTCTGTCGATGAGGAATCCGACAGCGAGGGAGACGCCGCCATCTTAGGTGGAGACTGGGTGGTAGGCCTCGATGCAGCGGCACCAAAGAATGCCATGATGGAGTTCTCTGATGCTCTCACAGTGGTGCTGGGTGTTTTCCCTGACTTCTTGCGGCCGTAGGTGCGGACCATAGCCACTGGCTAATGAGGTAGAGCGGAATTATCAGCGGCGGCCCGGGAGCTCCTGCACTAAGCGTCCATCTTCATGCTCAGTCAGGCCACGCCCCTCAAACTAATTTTTGATACAATCTTTATACTCTGAAATCTCGGAGTCTGATGAAAGCCACATGTGGAAGATAATGGCCTGGTTCAGGTTTTTGTGAAGGCCCATTAATCGTCAAGCTTTCATTAAGGCAGGAAAGTCTTAACTACCACTTGTGACCTACTGACCTAAAGATTCTATAGTTACTGGTTTAAAATGCCTCCTTTGTTTCAGAGATGACCAGAGATAAATTTAAAACAGATGTGGCAAGACGCCTCAATGTCTAGAATAAGTGATTGAAGTATCTTGAGTTAAAAGCCCTTTGTTTGAGACATTTGAAAAATGACGTTAAAACTTAACCAATTATGTATTAAGGGGCTGTCCTAGCGCTGACGTGCATTTTTGTAATATAGCTTTGTGTAAATTCTGAATCTAATCAGATTGAACGAAGTAAAAGATGTGAACATCAACACGCTTGTGCTCTCGTCTTTCTCAACAAATACATGTATTTGAATATGGCTTCTAAAACTCTGGATTATAGAGTATAGATAAATAAGAAAATGCCTGGCCAGGAAATAAATATGAGAGCTAACGACTGGGACAAAAAGGGAAAACAGGAAAAAAGGAAATTGAATACCCTAACACTTCCTTTATCTATTTGCCTAGGATTTGCTGAAATGTGACACATTATGAGTGTAATCTACTTGCTATATATTTTTGACTCTACTTGAAGCCCTTCAATGGAATTCATACTTCGCACCTAGTGTTGTTATTGGAGTTCAATTCCTATGGTATTTTGAATGATCTCAGAAAGGGACTTACCCTTGTATCTCCTGAATGGTAAAAGATATGGGGACAGGCAAGCTATCATTTGAAAAGGCCAGAGCATGTTTGATACAAACATGACCAGGATATATATAAATATAAAAAAATCTTATTTTTTCCTAATGCAGCACTATTGTTCACTTTTCAATTATAACGAGAACAATGATGCTGCACTAACTCACCTTCTCATTTCCCATGATGCCGGCAAGTTTGAAGGTGATGGCACGATGCGTTGCTACGCATTACTTCATTGATAAAGTAAACTGCACTGCTATGAGGGTCGCAGGGGGGTACTTTGGAAGAGTCTGGCCTTTCCAATGATACTAAATATAACCATGTAGTGTAGTGGTTCCCAACCTTTTTTCACCTGAGTACCCCCTGGCAGACCATTTCCATAAATTGTACCCCTTCTATTAAAAAAATCAAATAGAAAATCAAATATAATTTACTTTTTATGTTTCTTTCGCCTCCATTTGTCTCACAACCATCTCTCCTTTTTCTCTGCCTTATCTACCCTGGTCTCACATCTTATCCCCTGCTTCTCCTCCTCCCATGCTTCTCCTCCTCCTCCTCCCACGCTTCTCCTCATCCTTCTCCCCTGCTTCTGCCATGCTTCTCCCCTGCTTCTGCCATGCTTCTCCCCATCTTCTCATCCTCTCCCCTGCTTCTGCCATGCTTCTCCCCATCTTCTCCCCTGCTTCTCCCCATCTTCTCTTCTTCCCCCTGCTTCTCTTCCTTCTTCTCCTCCTCCTCCTCCCCTGCTTCTCATCTCCTCCTTCTCCCCTGCTTCTCCTCCTCCTTCTCCCCTGCTTCTCATCTCCTCCTTCTCCCATGCTTCTCCTCCTCCTTCTCCCCTTCCTTCTCCAGTGCTTCTTCTCCTCCTCCTCCTCCTCCTCCCCTGCTTCTCCTCCTCCTCTGCTTCTCCCCTGCTTCTGCCATGCTTCTCCCCTGCTTCTGCCATGCTTCTCCCCTGCTTCTGCCATGCTTCTCCCCTGCTTCTCCCCATCTTCTCATCTTCTCCCCTGCTTCTCCTCCTCCTTCTCCCCTGCTTCTCCTCCTTCTCCCCTGCTTCTGCCATGCTTCTCCTCATCTTCTCCCATGGTTCTCCTTATCTCCCCATCTTCTCCCCATCTTATCCTCCTCCTTCTCCCATGCTTCTCCCCATCTTATCTTCTCCCCATCTTCTCCCCTGCTTCTCCTCCTCCTTCACCCTTGCTTCTGCCATGCTTCTCCCCTGCTTCTCCTCATCTTCTCTCCTGTTTCTCCTCCTTCCCCCCTGCTTCTGGCATGCTTCTCCTCCTTCTCCCCTGCTTCTGCCATGCTTCTCCCCATCTCCCCATCTTCTCCCCTGCTTCTCATCTTCTCCCCTGCTTCTCGTCTTCTCCCCATCTTCTCATCTTCTCCCCTGCTTCTCCTCCTCCTCTCCACTGCTTCTCCTTCTCCCCTGCTTCTGCCATGCTTCTCCCCATCTCCCCATCTTCTCATCTTCTCCCCATCTTCTCCTCTGCTTCTCCTCCTCCTCTCCCCTGCTTCTCCTCCTTCTTCTCCCTTGCTTCTGCCATGTTTCTCCCCTTCTTCTCCTCATCTTCTCCCCATCTTCTGCCATGCTTCTCCCCTGCTTCTCCTAATCTTCTCATCTTCTCTCCTGCTTCTCCTCCTCCTTCCCCCTGCTTCTCCTCCTCCTCCTTCTCCCCTGCTTCTGCCATCTTCTCCCCATCTTCTCCCCATCTTCTCCCCTGCTTCTCCCCATCTTCTCATCTTCTCCCCTGCTTCTGCTCCTCCCCTGCTTCTCCTCCTCCTTTGTAAGGGCACGGGCTGTGACCCCTGTATAATGTTGTGCGTATGGAACCCAATGACAAGCCGTCAAAGAAGGAGACCAGGAGGTGTATATAAGTAACTGAATATTTACTTAGATGAAAAAGGAGTAGAAGTCCAGAACAAAAGACTATTAGTCAAAAGGTATTCTTGGTTAGAGCAAAGTCCAGAACGGAGGATTGCAAGTAAGGGTCTTCGGGTTTAGAAGTGATACAAACAAAGTCCAGAACGAAGGGTTGTAGAAGAAGGTAACGTGGGCTGTGGCCTTTGAGACAAGCCTGGGTTGTGGATCTGGAACTGGTACCATGGTCGTGGAACAAGTCTGGATACAGGATCTGAAGCTGGTACTGTGGTAGCGGAAGCAAGCCTGGATGCAGGATCTGGAGCTGGTACCGTGGTAGCGGAAGCAAGTGTTGCATTTGTGGAATCAAGAGACGGAGCTTGTTCTAATACAACACATTTATTTTTGATTTTTTGGGCTGGTCAATAATGACAAACTTAAAAAAATGCTTATTACTTCATTCTGCATACTGTATTCTCTTTTGCGGTGCAATGTGTTTAATACACATTTAATACACAGAGTGCCACACTCTCCCCCACAAAATGTAATGTGAACAGACATTTCCTTTTTTCCTAAGAACTGTCTGTCTAGAAGTTGCGTTTCTTAACAAAACACCAATATATATATATATCTACAAATGTATTTGCAGGTATACATCCTAAACCTGGTAGTTACACTCCTTACTGTCTACTGAGGGTCATGGATAAGGCACATGGTGCACTTTAATAAGCAGTCTGTGAGTCCATTATATTCCATGGTCTCCAAAAGCTTGAACTACAATGTGTTGTGTGAATGTCCTTCACTGGTACTTCTCTTTTTCTGTCAGAGTTATCAACATGGATAGCAGTGTCCTGTTGAACCTTTCAACTTGGCCATTTCCTTGAGGGTGATATGGTGTTGTATGAGAGCCACGGACTCCAGAGAGTTCTTTCAGCCTTGTCAACAACTGATTCTCAAACTCTTTTCCCATATCATGGTGGATCTTGCTCGGGAACCCAAACTTGAGTGCAAAATCATTAAAGATCTTCTCTGCTACAGTCTTGGCGGCTTTGTTCTTTGTGGCATAGGCCTGTGAAAACCGGGTGTAGTGATCCATGACTACTAGGATGTATTCATATCCTTGTTTACATGTCTCCAAGTGCAGGAAGTCTATGGATACCATTTCAAATGGATAGGTTGTGATGATGGAAGTCAACGGTGCTCTAGTAGACTTATTGGGCTTCTTCTTAAGACATTCACAGACTCTGGTCACGTAGTGTTCCACATCCTTCTGCATGTGTTGCCAGTAGAATCTGTCTCTAATCAAAGTGAGTGTTCTTTCAACACCAAGGTGTCCCATTTCTTGGTGTAATTCTTTGACTATGAGTGGGGGTACTCTTTGGGCAGGATAAGTTGATCTCGTTCTGACGTTTTTCTACGTAACACTCCATCTTTGTTCATATACAGTTTTTTCCATTGTTTCAGTAATGACTGGACATCTGGGTGTTCTGTCTTTTAGACTTCGTTTCCTGGACGCTGATTTTTTGACTTGTATCTTAGAACTCTTCCAATGATGGGGTCTTTTTCTTGGGACTTTCGAATCTGCTCCGTAGTCAAGGGACTAGTAGCTGTACTAGGGGTTGCATCTTGTACCAGTTCCAGGGCACTTGTGAAAACTGTTCCTATCCCCTGGGACGGTTCTTCCAACTCTACAGATATTCCCAGTATTGAAGAGCTGATGATAACCTGTTTGATTTCTTCAGTACATTGATTCATGTAGTCGTTTATCTCTAGCAGCATTCGGATAGACCATCTGCATCTGCATTTGACTTGCCTGGACAGTATCGAATAGTGAAGTTAAAATCTGCAAGTTCTGCTTCCCAACGGTGACCTGTGGCATTCAATTTGGCTGTAGTGAGGATATAGGTGAGAGGGTTGTTGTCCGTATACACCATGAATGAGGCTGTGTGGTACAAATAGTCCCTGAATCTTTCACAAATGGCCCATTTCAACGCCAGGAATTCTAATTTCCCAGAATGCATGTGGTAATTCTTCTCCGGTGGTGTCAGTGTTCTGGAGCCATATGCAATCACTACCATTTTTCCTCCTTGCCTGTGATATAACACTGCTCCAAGACCTTCCTGCGATGCGTCACAATGCAACACGAAAGCTGTGTGAAATCTGCATATCCCAGGACAGGTGGTTTCAACAAATAGTCAATGAGCTGGTTTAGAATTTCCTGATGGCTATTCTTCCAGCTAATAGGTCTGCGGGATGGTAGATGTCCTTTCTGCTTGGTTGTTCGTCCCTTCTTCCTTGCTTGGGGTGTTCCCTCCTGTACCGACACTGTATTTTCCCCTTTTTGCTCTGATGGGATAGCAACTCATATAGCAACTCATATAAGATAGCAACTCATATAAGGGCTTGGTAATTCTGGAGAAGTTTGGAATGTAGGACTGGTAGTACGAGAGAAATCCCAACATCTTTCTCAAATCTCCTATTGTTTCAGGCTTTTTTCTTTTAATTTCTGTTCTTCTCCTGAGACCATCTTTCCCAGAAATCTCACATTTCTCTTGAATAGTTCGCACTTCTGAGGAGTTAGCTTGATACCATGTTGCTGGTACCTTCGTAATGCAGTCTGAACATGCTTCAAGTGATCTTCGAACGTACTGCTATGAACGAGATTGTCATCCAAGTAAGGTTGGCAGATAACATCTCTCAGACCTGAAAGACATTCTTCCATACTCCATTGGAACTCGGCAGGAGCTGAGCTGAGTCCAAATGGGATACGGACCCACTGATAAAGTCCCCATGGAGTAATGAAGGCGGTTAATGGTCAACTTTCAGGGTCTAGGAATCCTTGATGATATGCCTTCCCTTGGTCAACAACAGAGAACCACGAGCTGCCACTCAAGGAGTCCAACATGTCCTGTTTTCTTGGGATTGGCTGGCGATCAGGCACTGACTTTCTGTTCAATTCCCTGTAGTCACAGCAGAGTCTCAGACTTCCATCCTTCTTCCTGACACCTACCACAGGTGAAGAATATGGTGATCTTGACTGAGTTATCCATCCCTTGTTTAGCAGGTCTTGGATATACTCCTTCACTTCTTGGTGGAGGGGTTTTGGAAAGGACATGTAGGTCTTCTGGACAGGTGTGTTATCTTTCAGAGTGATGTGCATGTTGAGAGATGGGATGCAACCAATATCCTCATCATCGAAGGCAAAAGCATTACATTTTTCACTCAACACTTGTCTCACTGCTTGTTGCTGAATCTCACTTAAGTGGTCCACATTTACCGGAGGATCCCACTTCTGGTTAGTTCTACTACTGCTGTTAGCCCACATCTTTACTTCAGACTCTGGTGGCTCCAGCACATAGCTAGAGTGGTGGCTTGTTTGGTTGTAACTCTTGGTCTCTGGTCGCACTGCTGCTGGATACACTGTTTTTACAGTTTGGAGGTGACCCAGGAGACATCGTTGGTCTAATGTGATATCTTGCCTGGTGGTATTGGCAATAGGGATGGGTACATAGATTGGACTTCCCTTGCAAACAGCTACTACCACTTCACTGATGGCCAAACCTACTGGTAATGAACACAGTTCGGATGGAACAAAGAGCATCTCTTGGCCTTTGGTTATAACTCCCACATGGGCGCGAGCATGAAAAGAGGTAATCTGTTCTGCGGGTAAGACTATTTTCTTCTGCCCTGTTCTCACAATGCCTTTATCATAATGTGCAGCTGGAGTCTGCATGAGTTTCAGCATGGTTTCAGCTGTCTTTGCGGTTACTGAAAATGCAATGCTCATCATCTGTATAACCCTGGCTGATGTTCCTGTTGCCATCTTTTCTTGACTAACTAATTCTTCAATTACATTGAACCCAATAATTGGATCTTCAGACACTTTAGGGTCACTTGAGACTAAAATTGGGACTGTCAGTGTGTCTGCTGATGCTGGCTCATAGTCTAATTGAAATCTCACCTCAATCCATCCAAGAAATGGTATTTCTGTCTGGTTAGCTGCTAGTCCAGTCAGAGTTCCAGGTCCAAGCAGTTCTGCAATGGGTCTGATGGTGGTGTGTGGGAGATATTGTTTTCTCCAAATGTCATTCACAATGCTGGCTTGTGCCCCAGTGTTCCACAAGGCTTCAATGGTGACATCATCAAGTCGGCAGCGGACAAGGCACCGTCTTCCAATCAGATCTAGCAGCTTAGCTTGCTGTTGTGGTGGTAAATAGTTTACTGTGCTTATAGTAGAGGTTCTCAGAACTTCATTACTGGACTCCGTTCCCTGCTGTCTGGAAGTGTTAGTAGGATGATGGTGTCTTCACTGTTTCAGAGTTGTGACTGGGGTGTGCTGGGGTCGGTGGGACATGTGGTAAGGAGCTACTGGGGGTCCCGTCTAATTAGCCTGTTCGAGGTTTTCCAGCGACTATGTCCTTACTTGGCATCCCCGTGACAAGTGTCCTGTTTGACCACAGCGGAAACAGTGAGTACATGTGGCTTCCGCATTGACCTCCCGGCATTCCCTACAACCTCTCTGTCTTGCTTGTGTCTGGATCATTGGAAACTGTCTTGGTCGTAGTTGGCTGCTGGTCTCCATGGCTGTGAGGAACATTTTCTTCATTTCAAACACATCTGCCTCGAGGTCTTCAATTAGCTTATAGGGATCTGGGCTAGACTCCTTAAGATTTGCCGGTGTTTTCTTTAAGTCTCCAGCGGTTTCACCCCTTTCTCCTGCACACATCTCTTTTAACTCTGTTGATGCTATAGTCAAGGGTTCTCTTTCATGGGAGTATACTTCCGTGTTGAGTTCATTTAGTTGTGGACCTTTTCCATAAGCAGTTTTCTTTAACATCTGTTGTCTTTCCACCTCCAAATTAGCTGCTTCATTCACTCTTTCAATCAGTACTTCATCTGTGACAGCGATATCATTAAGGTAGGGTTTTACCTGAAACGTTACGGCATCACTCCGGAGTCCAGTTTCAATAGAACGAAGAAACTTCCGTTGAATAAGGGCTGGACTATACTGGTCTTCAGGTTCTTGGTCACGTGACTTCCACTGTAGCTTTTCTTTCAACTCAATTGCTCTGAATAAGAAATTCTGAGCTGACTCTTTGGGTTCTTGAGAGATATTCATCAACTTATACAACAGATCAGAGGAGCTGTCTTCCTTATAGTGTCCCTTCAGGATAGTCTTCAATGTGCTGAGAGTAAGTCCACTCTTAATCTCCAACATATCTCTGAGATGAAGTCCAGGGCTGACTGCCTGTATCACTGCCTCAATAATTTCCACTTCAGAATATCCCTTCTGGATTCCTGCTTCAATCTGGTGGGCCAGGCTTGTGTAGGACAGTTTGTCTTTCTGTCCCGCTTCTCCAATCTGTCCACAGATTCTGAATTCCCACCGGAGGGTTACTTCTGGCACAGTGGCTGGCAACGGTACTGTCACTTCCCCCACTTTTCTCACACTTTTGCTGCTCACGCTAATCCTATTCTCTAGGGTTCTCATCTCCTCTAACGCTTTGCGAGCTCCATCTTGAGATTGTTGCAGTTGGAGATATTTCTCTCTTAGGTCTCTCATCAGATTGAGCTCCTTTACTGTTGGTTCTGCGTCTGTCACACCCTGCTTACCTTCTGTAATAAATGACAGAAGGTCGTTCAAGTACTGGCAAACTTCATCTTCCTCTTGACTGTCTTCAATCTCCTCCAACACTCTCGCTGCCGTTCGGATAAGGGTTTGTCTCGACTTGGTGAGGAAACCTGCCCTGCTTTCTTCTGGGCACTTTAGAAAGTAGCAAACTTCGACAAGACGAGGTTTCTCTAGCTGCAGTAGCGTTGCGCTCACTTCTTCTTGCAATTGCTCCATTTTCTAAATTTTTTTCTAAAAAAAACAACTTTCTGGTGAATTCTAGATTCGTCTCTCGTAAAAGGAGTAGTCTTTTCTTGCTTGAAATTACTCATCCTGGCTGGCTCGCCAAAATATGTTGCATTTGTGGAATCAAGAGACAGAGCTTGTTCTAATACAACACATTGATTTTTCATTCTGAAACAGAGAAATAACTCAGGTTTTTACTCTGGACTTGCTGATTCTCTTCCTCTGCATTCAATGGCTGTCTCATAACTAATAAACCACTGAGACATGCACATGGCACAAATCACAGTCCCTGTGGCTGAGAAACACAGCGATCGCCACCTGCTGGTAGGAGGATAAGGCAGCAGCAACAGAGCTATTGACAATATAGTTATGGGCTTGTCAATAATGACAAACTTAAAAAAAATGCTTATTACTTCATTCTGCATACTGTTTTCTCTTTTGGGGTGCAATGTGTTTAATACACATTTAATACACAGAGTGCCACACAATCCTGGATGCAGGATCTGGAGCTGGTACCGTGGTAGCGGAAGCAAGTCTGGATTCAGGATCTGGAGCTGGTATCGTGGTAGCGGAAGCAAGCCTGGATGCAGGATCTGGAGCTGGTACCGTGGTAGCGGAAGCAAGCCTGGATGCAGGATCTGGAGCTGGTACCGTGGTAGCGGAAGCAAGCCTGGATGCAGGATCTGGAGCTGGTACCGTGGAGGCAAGACTGGATGCAGGGCCTGGAGCTGGTACTGTGGAGGCAAGACTGGATGCAGGGTCTGGAGCTCAGGATTCACTTGGAACAGGAACGAAGAGGGACCACTGGATAACTGAAGCGGTGAAACCACAGTATAACCTGGTTAATGAACTGAGAAAGGCGGCAGGTTTAAATAGGGTTCAGAGGATCATAGGAACACCGTTCACCTGGGACTCGTAGATGTTAAGTTCTAGATTTCCATTATAATTACCATAAACCTTTTTCAAGTTTCTTCTTATATATCAAAACCGAAGTAAGGCGCTGCGTGACTCTGATCAGAGGAGACGACAAACACAACCTCACCGAGATATGGCAGATTATCATCTGATCAGTCCATGGTCTGTCAGGTTTGTTTATTGTTTCAACATCCAATAGAAATGTTCGTTATATATAAAAACTTCCTGCAGTTTTCACTCCCTACATAGGAATGTGATACAACAACCAATCAGAGCAGATACATTTCTACATCATGTAACAAAGATTTCGCGGGCATTCTAAGTTAACACAGGATATCTATTTCCATCACCCTGCTGACTAGTCTCGAGAGGAAACGAAATTGAACAGACACCGTGCTGGAAAAAGGAGGGGGGATTTCACACTAATGCAAAAATTAAAAAACTACCTATCATATTAAAATACCTTTCAGTAGGTGGATCTGGGATACCTGAGTAATTGATAGGTTAATTGGGGGCATACGAGGATCTCCAGTGCAGGTGTCATGCAGTACCCGTAAGTTAGCAGCAGAGGGCGGAAAAGTACCAAGCTTCTCGTGTCTTAAGGAGATAGGCGATCGTGCTTTGTTCCTCGGCATTCGACTCCTGTCGGCGGCGTGGGGCGGACCTCAAGTTCTCTCCTGCTTGCGGGCAGAGAGCGTGGAGCGACGCACCACGAAGGACCTCGGGTGAGTATTGCAGGCGTCCCAACATGGCGGACGGGGTCAAGAGCGGGGCATGACATCCTCTGCTTCTGCCATGCTTCTCCCCAGCTTCTCCTCCTCCTTCTCCCTGCTTCTCCCATGCTTCTCCCCATCTTATCTTCTCCCCATCTTCTCCCCTGCTTCTCCCCTGCTTCTGCCATGCTTCTCCCCATCTTCTCATCATCTCCCCTGCTTCTCCTCCTCCTCTCCCTTGCTTCTCCTCCTCCTCTCCCTTGCTTCTCCTCCTCCTTCTCCCCTGCTTCTGCCATGCTTCTCCCCTGCTTCTCCTCCTCCTTCCCTGCTTCTCCTCATCTTCTCCCATGCTTCTCCCCATCTTCTCCTCCTCCTTCTCCCCTGCATCTCCCCATCTAATCTTCTCCTTCTCCTCCTCTCTCCCCATCTCTCCTCCTTCTTCTCCCCATCTCTCCTCAGCTCTCCTCATCCTCCTTCTCCCCATCTCTTCTCCTCCTCCTTATCTCTCCTTCTCCTCCTCCTCCTCATCTCTCCTCCTCATCTCTACTCCTCCTTATCTCTCCCCATCTCTCCTCCTCCTCCTTCTCCCCATCTCTCCTCCTTCTCATTATGTCTCCTCCTCCTCATCTCTCCCCTCCTCATCTCTCCTCCTCCTTATCTCTCCCCATCTCTCCTCCTTCTCCCCATCACTCCTCCTCCCCATCTCTCCTCCTCCTCATTATCTCCTCCTCATCTCTCCCCCTCCTCATCTCTCCCCCTCCTCATCTCTCCTCCTCCTCATCTCTGCTCCACCTCATCTCTCCTCCTCATCTCTCCTCCTCCCATCTCTCCTCCTCCTCCTCCTTATCCCTCCTCATCATCATCATCTCTCCTCCTCCTTATCTCTCCCCATCTCACCTCCTCATCTCTCCCATCTCTCCTCCTCCTCCTCTCTCCCCATCTCTCCTCCTCTCCATCTCTCCTCCTCCTCCTCCTCTCTCCCCATCTCCCTCCTCCTTCTCCTCTCCCCATCTCTCCTTCTCCTCTCCCCATCTCTCCACTTCCTCCTCTCTCCCCATCTATCCTCCTCTCATCCCATCTCTCCATCTCCTTCTCCCCATCTCTCCTCCTCCTCCTCCTCCCATCTATCCTCCTTCTCCCCATCTCTCCTCCTCCTCCTCTCTCCCCATCTCTCCTAATCCTTATCTCTCCTCCTCCTCCCCATCTCTCCTCCTCCTCTCTTCCTATCTCTCCTCCTCCTCTCTTCCCATCTCTCCTCCTCCTCCTCTCTCCCCATCTCTCCGCCTCCTCCCCATCTCTCCTCCTCCTATCTCCTCATCTCTCCTCCTCCTCCTTATCTCTCCTCTTCATCATCATCACTCCTCCTCCTTATCTCTCCCCATCTCTCCTCATCTCTCCCCATATCTCATCTCTCCCCATCTCTCCTCATCTCTCCTCCTCCCCATCTCTCCTCCTCTCTCCCCATCTCTCCTCCTCCTCCTTCTCCTCTACCCATCTCTCCTCTTCCTCCTCTCTCCCCATCTATCCTCCTCTCGTCTCATATCTCCTCCTCCTTCTCCCCATCTCTCCTCCTCCTTCTCCACATCTCTCCTCCTCCTCTCTCCCCATCTCTCCTCCTCCTTCCCATCTCTCCTCCTCCTCCTCTCTCCCCATCTCTCCTCCTCCCCATCTCTCCTCATCCTCTCTTCCCATCTCTCCTTCTCCTCCTCCTCTCTCCTCCTCCCCATCTCTCCTCCTACTATCTCTTCATCTCTCCTCCTCCTCTCTCCCCATCTCTCCTCCTCCTCCTCCTCTCTCCCCATCTCTCCTCCTCTCTCTCCATCTCTCCTCCTCCTCCTTCTCTCCGCATCTCTCCTCTTCCTCCTCTCTTCCCCATCTATCCTCCTCTCGTCCCATCTCTCCTCCTCCTTCTCCCCATCTCTCCTCTCCTTCTCCACATCTCTCCTCCTCCTCCTCTCTCCCCATCTCTCCATCTCCTTCTCCCCATCTCTCCTCCTCCTCCCATCTCTCTCCTCCCCTCGCTCCCAATCTCTCCTCCTCCTCCCCATCTTTCCTCCTCCTCCCTCCTCCCCTCCTCCCCATCTCTACTCCTCCCCCATCTCTCCTCCTCCCCCTCCCCATCCTCTCCTCCTCCTCCCTCCTCCTCCCCCTCTCTACCCATCCTACTCCTCCTCCCCATCTCTCCTCCTCTCCATCTCTCCCATCTCTCCTCCTCCTCTCTCCCAATCTCTCCTCCTCCTCCTCCCCATCTTTCCTTCCTCCCCCATCTTTCCTCCTCCCCCTCTCCCCATTCTCCTCCTCCTCCCCATCTCTCCTCCTCCTTCTCCACAATCTCTCCTCCTCCTCCCCATCTCTCCTCCTCCTCCTCTCTCCCCATCTCTCCATCTCCTTTTCCCCATCTCTCCTCCTCCTTCCCATCTCTCCTCCTTCTCCCCATCTCTCCTCCTCCTCCTCTCTCCCCATCTCTCCTCCTCCCCATCTCTCCTCATCCTCTTCCCATCTCTCCTTCTCCTCCTCCTCTCTCCATCTCTCCTCCTTCTCCCCATCTCTCCTCCTCCTCCCCATCTCTCCTCCTCCTATCTCCTCATTTCTCCTTCCTCCTCCTCTCTCCCCATCTCTCCTCCTCCTCCTCCTCTCTCCCATCTCTCCTCCTCTTCCTCCTCTCCCCCATCTATCCTCCTCTCGTCCCATCTCTCCTCCTTCTCCCCATCTCTCCTCCTCCTTCTCCACATCTCTCCTCCTCCTCCCCATCTCTCCTCCTCCTCCTCTCCTCCCCATCTCTCCATCTCCTTCTCCCCATCTCTCCTCCTCCTCCCATCTCTTCCTCCTCCTCCTCGCTCCCAATCTCTCCTCCTCGTCCCATCTCTCCTCCTCCCCGCCACTCCCCATCTCTCCTCGCCCTCCTCCTCCCCTCCTCCCCATATCTCCTCCTCCTCCTTCTCCCACCTCTCCTCCTCCCCTTCTCCCAATCTCTCCTCCTCCTCCTAACCATCTTTCCTCCTCCTCCCCATCTTTCCTCCTCTGACTCCTCCCCATCTCTCCTCTTCCTCCCCCCACTCCTCTCCGCATCTCTCCTCCTCCTCCCCTCCTCCTCCCCTCCTCCCATCTTTCCTCCTCCCCATCTCTCCTCCTCCTCCCCCCATATCTCCTCTTCCTCCCCATCTCTTCTCTTCCTCCCCCACTCCTCCCCATCTCTCCTCCTCCTCCTCCCCTCCTCCTCATCTCTCCTCCTCCCCATCTCTCCTCCTCCTCCCCATCTCTCCTTTTCCTCCCCATCTCTCTCCTCCCCATCTCTCCTCCTCCTCCTCCTTTCTTACCATCTCCCCTCCTCGTCTCTTCTCCTCCTCTCTCCCCATCTCTCCTCCTCATCTCTCCTTCTCCTCCTCCTCTCTCCTCCTCCCATCCTCTCTCCCCATCTCTCCTCCTCCTCCTTCTCCCGATCTCTCCTCCTCCTCTCTCCCCACCTCTCCTCCTACTCCCCATCTCTCCTCCTCCTCCTCCTCCTCTCTTCCCAGCTCTCCTCCTTTTCTCTCCCCATCTCTCCTCTTCCTCTCTCCCCATCTCTCCTCCTTCTCCATCTCTCCTCCTCTTTCCCCATCTCTCCTCCTCCCCCATCTCTTCTCCTCCTTCTCCCCATCTCCCTCTTCCTCCTCCCTCTCCTCCTCCCACTCCTCATCTCTCCTCCTACTCCTTCTCCCCATCTCTCCTCCTCCTCCCCATTTCTCCTCCTCCTCCCCATCTCTCCACTTCCTCCTCCTTCTCCCCATCTCTCCTCCTTTTCTCTCCCCATCTCCCCCATCTCTCCTCCTTCTCCCATCTCTCCTACTCCTCCCCGTCTCTCCTTCTCTTCCTTCTCCCATCTCTCCTCCTCCTCCCCATCTCTCTTTCTCTTCCTTCTCCCCATCTCTTCTCCTCCTCCCCATCTCTCCTTCTCTTCCTTCTCCACATCTCTCCTCCTCCTCCCCATCTCTCCTCCTCCTCTCTCCCAATCTCTCCTCCTCCTCTTCCCCATCTTTCCTCCTTCTCCCATCTCTCCTCCTCTTTCCCCATCTCTCCTCCTCCCCATCTCTCCTCCTCCTTCTCCCCATATCTCCTCTTCCTCCTCCCTCTCCTCCTCCCACTCCTCATCTCTCCTCCTACTCCTTCTCCCCATATCTCCTCCTCCTCCCCATTTCTCCTCCTCCTCCCCATCTCTCCTCTTCCTCCTCCTTCTCCCCATCTCTCCTCCTCCTCCCCATCTCTCCTCCTTTTCTCTCCCCATCTCTCCTCCTTCTCCCCATCTCTCCTCCTCCTCCCTGTCTCTCCTTCTCTTCCTTCTCCCATCTCTCCTCCTCCTCCCCATCTCTCTTTCTCTTCCTTCTCCCCATCTCTCCTCCTCCTCCCCATCTCTCCTCCTCCTCTCTCCCCATCTCTCCTCCTCCTCCCCATATCTCCTCTTCCTCCCCATCTCTCCTCTTCCTCCCCCCACTCCTCCCCATCTCTCCTCCTCCTCCCCTCCTCCTCCCCCTCCTCCTCATCTCCTCCTCCCCATCTCTCCTCCTCCTCCTCCCCATCTCTCCTTTTCCTCCCCATCTCTCTCCTCCCCATCTCTCTCCTCCTCCTCCTTTCTTACCATCCTCCCCTCCTCGTCTCTTCTCCTCCTCTCTCCCCATCTCTCCTCCTCATCTCTCCTTCTCCTCCTCCTCTCTCCTCCTCATCCTCTCTCCCCATCTCTCCTCCTCCTCCTTCTCCCGATCTCTCCTCCTCTCTCCCCATCTCTCCTCCTACTCCCCATCTCTCCTCCTCCTCCTCCTCTCTTCCCAGCTCTCCTCCTTTTCTCTCCCCATCTCTCCTCTTCCTCTCTCCCCATCTCTCCTCCTTCTCCCCATCTCTCCTCCTCTTTCCCCATCTCTCCTCCTCCCCATCTCTTCTCCTCCTTCTCCCCATCTCCCCTCTTCCTCCTCCCTCTCCTCCTCCCACTCCTCATCTCTCCTCCTACTCCTTCTCCCCATCTCTCCTCCTCCTCCCCATTTCTCCTCCTCCTCCCCATCTCTCCTCTTCCTCCTCCTTCTCCCCATCTCACCTCCTTTTCTCTCCCCATCTCCCCCCATCTCTCCTTTCTCTCCATCCCTCCTACTCCTCCCCGTCTCTCCTTCTCTTCCTTCTCCCATCTCTCCTCCTCCCACTCCTCATCTCTCCCTCCTATCCTTCTCCCCATCTCTCCTCCTCCTGCTCTCCGCATCTCTCCTTCTCTCTTTCTCCCCATCTCTCCTCTCCTCCCCATTTCTCCTCCTCCTCCCCATCTCTCCTCTTCCTCCTCCTACTCCTTCTCTCCATCTCTCCTCCTCCTCTCTGCCGCATCTCTCCTTCTCTCTTTCTCCCCATCTCTCCTCCTCCTCCCCATTTCTCCTCCTCCTCCCCATCCTCTCCTCTTCCTCCTCCTTCTCCCGCATCTCTCCTCCTCCTCCCATCTCTCCTCCTCCTCCCCATCTCTCCTCATTTTCTCTCCCCATCTCTCCTCCTCTCTCCCCATCTCTCCTCCTTCTCCCATCTCTCCTCCTCCTCCCTGTCTCTTCTTCTCTTCCTTCTCCCATCTCTCCTCCTCCTCCCCTCTCTCTTTCTCTTCCTTCTCCCCATCTCTCTCCTCCTCCCCATCTCTCCTTCTCTTCCTTCTCCCCATCTCTCCTCCTCCCCATCTCTCCTCCTCCTCCCCATCTCTCCTCCTCCTCCTTCTCCCCATCTCTCCTCCTCCTCCTTCTCCCCATCTCTCCTCCTCCTCCTTCTCCCCATCTCTCCTCCTCCTTCTCCCCATCTCTCCTCCTCCTCTCTCTCCCATCTCTCCTCCTCCTCCCCATCTCTCCTTCTCCTCCTCCTCCTCCTCATCTCTCCTCCTCCTTCCTTTCTCCCCATCTCTCCTCCTCCTTCCTTTCTCCCCATCTCTCCTCCTTGTCCTCCTCCCTTCCCCGACTCCTCTTTCTCCCCATCTCTCCTCTTCCTTCTCCCCATCTCCCCTCCTCTCTCTCCATCTCTCCTCCTCCTCCCCCATCTCCTCCTTCCTCCTCTCCTCCCCATCTCTCCTTCTCCTCCTCCTCCTCCTCACCATCTCTCCTCCTCCTCTCTCCCCATCTCTCCTACTCCTCCTCTCTCCTCCTCCTCCTCCCTCCTCATCTCTGCTCATCTCTCATCTCTCCTCCTCCTCTACCATCTCTCCTCCTCCTCCCCTCATATCTCCTCCCCATCTCTCCTCCTCCTCCCCCCACTCTCCCATCTCTCCTCCCCATCTCTCTCCTCCTCCCGTCCTCCCCATCTTTCCTCCTCCTCCTTCTCCCCCACTCTCCTCCTCCCCATCTCTCCTTCTCTTCCTTTTCCCCATCTCTCCTCCTCCCCATCCTCTCCTCTCTCCCCTCTCTCCTCCTCCTTCCTTTCTCCATCTCTCCTCCTCCTCCTTCTCCCCATCTCTCCTCCTCATTCTCCCCATCTCTCCTCCTCCTCCTCTCTCCCCATCTCTCCTCCTCCTCCCCATCTCTCCTTCTCCTCCTCCTCCTCCCATCTCTCCTTCTCCTCCTCCTCCTCACCATCTCTCCTTTTCCTCCTCCTCCTTCTCCCCATCTCTCCTCCTCCTCTCTCTCCCCATCTTTCTTCCTCCTCCTCGCTATCTCTCCTCTTACTCCCCATCTCTCCTCCTCCTCCCCATCTCTCCTCCTCCTTTCTCCCCATCTCTCCTTCTCCTTCTCCCGATCTCTCCTCCTCCTCTCTCCCCATCTCTCCTCCTACTCCCCATCTCTCCTACTCCTCCTCTCTTCCCAGCTCTCCTCCTTTTCTCTCCCCATCTCTCCCCATCTCTCCTCCTTCTCCCATCTCTCCTCCTCTATCCCCATATCTCCTCCTCCCCCATCTCTCCTCCTCCTTCTCCCCATCTCTCCTCTTCCTCCTCCCTCTCCTCCTCCCACTCCTCATCTCTCCTCCTACTCCTTCTCCCCATCTCTCCTCCTCCTCTCTCCGCATCTCTCCTTCTCTTCTTTCTCCCCATCTCTCCTCCTCCTCCCCATTTCTCCTCCTCCTCCCCATCTCTCCTCTTCCTCCTCCTACTCCTTCTCCCCATCTCTCCTCCTCCTCTCTCCGCATCTCTCCTTCTCTTCTTTCTCCCCATCTCTCCTCCTCCTCCCCATTTCTCCTCCTCCTCCCCATCTCTCCTCATTTTCTCTCCCCATCTCTCCTCCTCCTCCCCATCTCTCCTTCTCCTCCTCCTCCTCCCCATCTCTCCTTCCCCTCCTCCTCCTCCTCCTCACCATCTCTCCTCCTCCTCTCTCCCCATCTCTCCTACTCCTCCTCCTCCTCCCTCATCTCTGCTCATCTCTCATCTCTCCTCCTCCTCTACCATCTCTCCTCCTCCTCCCCTCATATCTCCTCCCCATCTCTCCTCCTCCTCCCCCCACTCCTCCCCATCTCTCCTCCCCATCTCTCCTCCTCCTCCCCTCCTCCCCATCTTTCCTCCTCCTCCTTCTCCCACCTCTCCTCCTCCCCATCTCTCCTTCTCTTCCTTTTCCCCATCTCTCCTCCTCCCCATCTCTCCTCCTCCTCCCCATCTCTCCTCCTCCTTCCTTTCTCCCCATCTCTCCTCCTCCTCCTTCTCCCCATCTCTCCTCCTCATTCTCCCCATCTCTCCTCCTCCTCCTCTCTCCCCATCTCTCCTCCTCCTCCCATCTCTCCTTCTCCTCCCCATCTCTCCTTCTCCTCCTCCTCACCATCTCTCCTTCTCCTCCTCCTCCTTCTCCCTCTCTCCTCCTCCTCTCTCTCCCCATCTTTCTTCCTCCTCCTCGCTATCTCTCCTCTTACTCCCCATCTCTCCTCCTCCTCCCCATCTCTCCTCCTCCTTTCTCCCCATCTCTCTTCCTCCTTTCTCCCCATCTCTCCCTATCTCTCCCGATCTCTCTTACTCCTCCTCTCTCCCCATGTCTCCTCCTCACCCCTGCTCATCTCTCCTCATCTCTCCTCCTCCTCCACATCTCTCCTCCTCCTCTCTCCTCCTTTCTCCCCATCTCTCCTCCTCCTCCTCCTCCTCCTCTCTGCTCATCTCTCCTCATCTCTCCTCCTCCTCTCCACAACTCTCCTCCTCCTCCCCTCATATCTCCTCCTCCTCCCCATCTCTCCTCCTCCTCCCCCCACTCCTTCCCCATCTCTCCTCCCCATCTCTCCTCCCGATTTCTCCTTCTCTTCCTTCTCCCCATCTCTCCTCCTCCTCCCCATCTCTCCTTCCCTTCCTTCTCCCCATCTCTCCTTCTCCCCATCTATCCTTCTCCTCCTTCTCCCCATCTCTCCTCCTCCTTCTCTCCATCTCTCCTCTTCCTCCTCCCTCTCCTCCTCCCACTCCTCATCTCTCCTCCTACTCCTTCTCCCCATCTCTCCTCCTCCTCCCCATTTCTCCTCCTCCTCCCCATCTCTCCTCTTCCTCCTCCTTCTCCTCATCTCTCCTCCTCCTCCCCATCTCTCCTCCTTTTCTCTCCATCTCTCCTCCTTCTCCCCATCTCTCCTCCTCCTCCTCCCCGTCTCTCCTTCTCTTCCTTCTCCCATATCTCCTCCTCCTCCCCATCTCTCTTTCTCTTCCTTCTCCCCATCTCTTCTCCTCCTCCCCATCTCTCCTTCTCTTCCTTCTCCCCATCTCTCCTCCTCCTCCCCATCTCTCCTCCTTCTCTCTCCCAATCTCTCCTCCTCCTCCTCCCCATCTTTCCTCCTCTCCATCTTTCCTCCCCCTCCTCCTCCTCCCCATCTGTCCTCCTTCTCCCCATCTCTCCTCCTTCTCCCCATCTGTCCTCCTCCTCCTTCTCCCTATCTCTCCTCTTCCTCATCTCTTCTCCTCCCCCTCCTCCTCTCTCCCCATCTCTCCTCCTCCTCCCCATCTCTCCTCCTCCTCCTCGCTCCCCATCTCTCCTCCTCCTCCTCGCTCCCCATCTCTCCTCCTCCCCCCACTCCTCCCCATCTCTCCTCCTCCTTATCCCCATCTCACCTCCTCCTCCACCTCCCCATCTTTCCTCCTCCTCCTCGTCCCCATCTCTCCTCCTCCTCCCCCACTCCTCCCCATCTCTCCTCGCCCTCCTCCTCCCCCGCCTCCCCATATCTCCTCCTCCTCCTTCTCCCCACCTCTCCTCCTCCCCTTCTCCAATCTCTCCTCCTCC
>RXON01003730.1:0-57328 GCA_009667805.1 Leptobrachium leishanense
ACACGGAGGAGTCAGCTGAATTGTTTGACTACAATGAGAGTGAAATGCTGCTTGAGGATGCGCAGCAAGTACAGTGCTCTGATTCAATCTCTGAGGTTGAGGAAGGGAGTATAATCAACCTAGAGGAAGCGGGTGCCAGTGATGACACACAAATAACTGGCACTCATGTTGCCCCAGCAGCTGCAGCATACTGCCAAGTTGGCTCCAGTGACGAGGAGATGGGGGGTGATGATGACAATGATGATGAGGTCACTGACTCCACCTGGGTGCCTGATCGAACAGAGGAATTAAGTGAGGAAGAGGGGGAGGAGGAGGCACAGCAAACACGAGGCACAACATCCTCTGTGACCAACCATAGCACTAGCCAGTCCAAGGCATCACATGTCAGAGCTGCTCCGGTGCAGAGCGCTGTTGTCTCAAAGAGCACATGCAGGAACTCTGTTGTCTGGGAGTTCTTTAAGAAATGTGCAGTAGAGCGCAGCGTTGCTATTTGTAATCTATATCAGATGAGGCTTAAGTGTGGGAAAGATACCGGACACTTGGGTACCACGTGCTTGAGGCGACATATGAACAACTGCCACACATCCCGATGGCGCAAAACTTTGCATAGGTCCTCCTCCTCCTCATCTGTCTCTACCCCTACTGTATGTCCTGCCATGTCATTGCCTACAACCTCCACCGACAGGGATGATGCTACAGTAATGGATGTACCAGGTCCTTCCTCACAATGTGACATCATCCCAGCAGCTGAAGATTTACGCAGTCAGATTACGTTGCCCCAGCTGCTGCAGCGAAAGAAAAAATATAGTCCCAACCATCCCCAAGCACAGCGTCTAAATACCAGCTTAGCAAAATTACTTGCATTGCAGCTGCTACCTTTCCAGCTGGTGGACTCTGCTCCCTTCCGTGAATTTGCTGAATGTGCTGTACCACATTGGCAGGTTCCAAAACGCCATTACTTTTCACGCAAGGCCATTCCAGCACTATACCAGCACGTGGAAGACAATGTTATCCAGTCATTGGGAAAGGCAGTCAGCAGCAAGGTGCATGTGACTTTAGACACGTGGTCCAGCAAGCATGGACAGGGTCGTTACATTTCCTTCACGGCACACTGGGTAACTCTGATTGCAGCTGGGAGGGATCCAAGATGGGGCTCTGTGCTGGAGCTTGTTCATCCATTACGCCTCCAGAAAGCTCCTTGTATGAGGTCTGTCTGCTCCACCACCACCTCTTCCTCCTCCTCCTTCTCTGTCTCTGGCGAAGTGGCAGTTAAACCGACACCTGACAGGGTCTACGCAATGGCTCAAGCATAAAGATGCCATACTGTGCTTGAGCTGGTTTGTTTAGGGGACAGGAGCCACACCGGGCCAGAAATTATGTCAGCTCTGCAGGGGCAGGTGCAGAGATGGTTAACACCACGCCAGCTTCAGCTGGGAATGATCGTCTGCGATAATGGCAGCAACCTTCTCTCTGCCCTACGCAAGGGTAAATTGACGCATGTACCATGCCTAGCACACGTCCTAAATCTGGTGGTACAGCGTTTCCTAACCAAGTACCCAGGGCTGCCAGAGCTTCTCATCCAGGCCAGAAAAGTCTGCAGCCACTTCAGACGGTCATTCCCAGCAAGCGTTCGCCTGGCAGAAATTCAAAGAGAATTCCACCTTCCCACAGACCGACTGATCTGTGACATGCCCACCAGGTGGAACTCGACATTAGCAATGCTGCAGCCTCTGTACAAGCAGCAGAGGGCCATCAACGAGTACCTGTGTGAGTATGGCACAAGGACAGGTTCAGGTCAACTTGGTTCCCCCCCGCAGTGGCTGATGATCAAGGATGCATGCACTGTACTGTCACCATTTGAGGAGGCAACGAGGATGGTGAGCAGGGACAGTGCATGCATCAGTGACACAATTCCTTTAGTGTTCCTGCTGGAGCACACTCTGCGGGGAATTATAGATGTGGCTCTAGAGGCAGAGCAGCGGGAGGAAGAGGAGGCCTTCCCTAGCTCTGAAGGCCCCAGTCTTTCCGCAGACAGCATTCCAGCGGGTCCTACTCAGATCAGACAGGAGGAGGATGAGGAGGAGGAGGAGGCAGAATATTTAAGTAGTGGGGGCATTGAAGGTGGGGATTCCTCAAGGGAGGGTTTGTGTGCCCAGAAACACAAGGGCTAGTGCGTGGCTGGGAGGAGGAAGTGCACGATACGGTCATCCTCATTGACCAGGAAGACTCGGAAGCTAATGCCACCTCCAACCTACGCTGCATGGGCTCCCTAATGATGCAAAGCCTGCTAAAGGACCCCAGGATTCGTGCTATCAAGGAGAGGGATCATTACTGTTTGGCAACCCTTCTTGATCCACGATACAAGGGTAAAGTTGCAGAGCTCATCCTGCCCACACAGAGGGAGCACAGGATGAAAAAACCTGAGGACGCTCTAAAGTGACACTTTTGTAACACCTTTCCAGGCACTGGTAGATTACCAAGTGCTGACACACGTGCTTCTGAGGCTGCGGATGATCAGAGGAATAGTGGTGAAGGCCAGGGCCGCTTGACTGATGCATTTTTAATTTTTTTTAGTCCTCGACGCCCAGGGACGTCAAATGTAGGCCCCATTGCCAGCGTCTTCACCATATGGTGCAGGACTACCTAGGGGCAAGGGCAGAGCTGGATACCTTTCCAGCAGATGATCCACTGGCTTACTGGGTGTTGAGATTGGAACACTGGCCAGAACTTAGCCAATATGCTATGCAGCTACTAGGTTGCCCTGCATCTAGTATGCTTTCCGAAAAGGACGTTCAGTGCCACTGGAGGTTTTGTCACAGACAAAAGAGTGCGTCTGTCCACCGACTCTGTAGACCGGCTGACATTTATAAAAATGAATCAGTCCTGCATCAGCAGCTATCAATCCCCTGATGCTGAAGTAATGGAATAGATCGGCGATGTCCTCTTCTGCATTCACAAAACCTCCAGCACTGAACTCTTCCACAATACCACAAAAGGGTTACGGTGTGAAGGCACTTGCTGCCATGAAAGGCACAATATTTGGCTGCACTGACGCCTGTGCCAGATTTATATCATTTAAATTTTTTGAACCGCAGGATCCAACCCTGCACTCTTCCACAATACCACAGAGGGGCTACTGTATTATGATGGCACTTGCAGGCCTGGCACCAAAAGCACAATATCTGGGTGCACTGACGCCTTGACCAGAATCATATCTTTTCAATATAGGACCACATGGTCCACCCCTGCATTCTTCCACAATACTACAGAGGGGTTACTGTATGATGATACTTGCTGGCCTGGCACCAAAGGCACAATATCTGGGTGCACTGACGCCTTGACCAGAATCATATCTTTTCAATATAGGACCACATGGTCCACCCCTGCATTCTTCCACAATACCACAGAGGGGTTACTGTTTGATGATACTTGCTGGCCTGGCACCAAAGGCAGAATATCTGGGTGCACTGACGCCTTGACCAGAATCATATCTTTTCAATATAGGACCACATGGTCCACCCCTGCATTCTTCCACAATACTACAGAGGGGTTACTGTATGATGATACTTGCTGGCCTGGCACCAAAGGCAGAATATCTGGGTGCACTGACGCCTTGACCAGAATCATATCTTTTCAATATAGGACCACATGGTCCACCCCTGCACTCTTCCACAATACCACAGAGGGGTTACTGTATTATGATGGCACTTGCAGGCCTGGCACCAAAAGCACAATATCTGGGTGCACTGACGCCTTGACCAGAATCATATCTTTTCAATATAGGACCACATGGTCCATCCCTGCATTCTTCCACAATACCACAGAGGGGTTACTGTATGATGATACTTGCAGGTCTGGCACCAAAAGCACAATATTTGGGTGCACTGCCACTGACGCCTGTATCAGATTCATATCCTCAGAGGGGTTACGGTGTGACGGCACTGTTGCCGACGCTAAAGGACCAATTTTGAAGCACCTATTGTTACTTTCATCCAAAGCCTGCAGAAGTTTCACAATAATTTAGCCAAAAAAATCAGTAAACTTTTTCTGCGTGTACGAAAATGTCTCCTCTTTTCATACAGACTGCCGCCCCAAGCAGTTGTTTATGGATAGATTAAAGAAAAAGTATTTACCGTCATATGAAACGTCATTTTTTTGTTTTTAAGTGTTTCTATACATCCTAGAAATCCGCCACTTCACGGGCAGGTTATGGGGACCTCCTAGGCACGATATTTGAAGGAATTTTTCGTTTTTATTTTTAACCCTTATTTCATGGAAAACTCACTGTCCCTTTAAAAACGTTTTTTTTTTTATTTTTTGTCCTTGTTTCCTGTCCCCCAGGGCACTACCTGGACCCCCATACACCTTTTATGGCAAATATCTAGCATATATGCCCTCTTGGAGGGCACTCTAAAAACCCAATTTTCAGCACCTTTGACTTGCATTGAGTTCGGGTTCGGGTTCGGACCAGAACATATGGGAAGTTCGGGTTCGGCCCGAACCGAACTCGGAGGGTGTTCGGCTCATCCCTATGTGTGACGCGGTGTATCACTGATAATACAGTATGTCTGTGTGTGACGCGGTGTATCACTGATAATATAGTATGTCGGTGTGTGACGCGGTGTATCACTGATAATACAGCATTTCTGTGTGTGACGCGGTGTATCACTGATAATACAGCATGTCTGTGTGTGACGCGGTGTATCACTGATAATACAGCATGTCTGTGTGTGACGCGGTGTATCACTGATAATACAGTATGTCGGTGTGTGACGCGGTGTATCACTGATAATACAGTATGTGTGTGTGTGACGCGGTGTATCACTGATAATACGGTATGTGTGCGGTGTATCACTAATACAGGATGTCTGTGTGTGACGCGGTGTATCACTGATAATACAGTATGTCTGTGTGTGATGCGGTGTATCACTGTTAATACAGTATGTCTGTGTGTGACGCAGTGTATCACTGATAATACAGTATGTTTGTGTGTGACGCGGTGTATCACTGATAATACAGTGTGTCTGTGTGACGCAGTGTATCACTGATAACACAGCATGTCTGTGTGTGACGCGGTGTATCACTGATAATACAGCATGTCTGTGTGTGACGCGGTGTATCACTGATAATACAGCATGTCTGTGTGTGACGCGGTGTATC
Organism: Leptobrachium leishanense; assembly: GCA_009667805.1. Lineage (NCBI taxonomy): Eukaryota > Metazoa > Chordata > Amphibia > Anura > Megophryidae > Leptobrachium > Leptobrachium leishanense. The sequence continues at coordinate 5,161 of RXON01003730.1, forward strand.
ACTAAAAATACAGTCTGTGTGTGACGCAGTGTATCACTGATAATACAGTATGTTGCTGTGTGTGACTAGGGATGAGCGTTTGGTTCGGATCTGTTCGGGGTTCGAATCGAACATCGCCCGTTCGGCTGTTCGTCGAACTCTGAACATTTCCGCGTGTTCGCCGCATTTTCGCCCACAATGGACCACAATGCACTTTTCCACTGGCCTGAAGCTTGTAATTGGCTACAGCCTTGCACCTGACCACAGGTCAGGTGCAAGACAGGTGTAAGACTATGCCAATCAGGGCTCAGAGTCCTGATTGGGTAAATTTTGCCCAATCATGGGCTCACAGAGCTAAGTCCTGCAGCACACTATATAAGGCTTCCCTGCCTGCAGCCCCAGCGTGTGTGTTTGCAGGAGTGAATCAGAGTGGAGAGGAGATTGTTCTGTCAGGGTGTATCAGTGACGTTGTAGGAGATTTCTTGGAATTAGAATCTGTGTTGGCACTGCCAGGCTATCAGTGAGTTCTACCACAGTTCAGCAAATTAGAATCTGTCTTGGCACAGCCTGTTATCTATGTGTATCAGTGAGTTATACCAAAGTTCAGCAAATTTGAATCAGCCTGGCTGTGCCAAGACAATCAGGGACAGTATGTATCACTGATTTATAGCATTGTTCTGGCAAATTGATATATCTTTGATCTAATTCTAGATACCATACAATAACACAGTTTAACCAGAGTTCATCTGTTTTTCTATTGAGAGTTGAATCTGGCTGTTGCCAGTTATCAGGGTGTTTCAGCCTGCAGGAGAGGAAGTGAATCAGAGAGAGAGAGTAGAGGACATTGGCAGCTTTGCAGGGAAAATATCAGTAAAATCGCCGACTTATATCAGAGTTCTGAATATCTTTAATCTATATACCAGAGTTGAATCTGAGTTCTGCATATCTCCAATCTTTATACCAGAGTTGAATCAGACTTCTGTATATCTTTAATCTATATATCACTCACCATGTCAGAAAGACCAAAAAGGACAGGCAGACGCTCCCAGACACAGATAAGAGGGCAAGCAGCCTCTGTGTCGGAAGGCAGTGCCCCTGGTTGTCGTGGACGTGGTGCATCCTCTGCAGGGGCACGCTTGTCCTTTCTAACTGGTGCTGGCCGTCTTATGCTGCAGCAACATACAGAGGATTTGGTGGATTGGCTAGCCAGGCCATCCTCATCCTCCCGAGTCCTCTGCCAGCCAGGCTTGTAGTGGTTTACAGTCCACCTCAGCTGCCAAAGCATCTAATGCAGCCTACATGTCCACAGCTACTCCTGCCGTAGCCTCACTAACATACACGGAGGAGTCAGCTGAATTGGTTGACTACAATGACAGTGACATGCTGCTTGAGGATGCGCAGCAACTACAGTGCTCTGATTCAATCTCTCAGGTTGAGGAAGGGAGTATAATCAACCTAGAGGGAGGGGGTGCCAGTGACACACAAATAACTGGCACTCATGTTGCCCCAGCAGCTGCAGCATACTGCCAAGTTGGCTCCGGTGACGAGATAGGGGGTGATGACGATGACTAGGTCACTGACTCCACCTGGGTGCCTGATCGAACAGAGGAATTAAGTGAGGAGGAGGAGGAGGAGGCACAACGTCCTCTATGAGCAACCGTAGCCAGTCCAAGGCATCAGAAGTCACAGCTGCTCAGGTGCAGAGCGCTGTTGTCTCAAAGCACATGTACAGGAAGTCTGCTGTCTGGGAGTTCTTTAAGAAATGTGCAGCAGACCGCACCGTTGCTATTTGTAAAGACATCCCACACTTGGGTACCACGTGCATGAGGCGACATATGACCACCTGCCATGCATCCTGTTGGCACAACACTTTGCATTGGTTCTCCTCCTCCTCATCTGTCTCTACCCCCACTATATCTTCTGCCATGTCATTGCCTACAACGTCCACTGACAGGGATGTTGCTACAGTAATGGGTGTACCAGGTCCTTCCTCAGAATGTGACAGCATCCCATCAGCTGCAGATTTACGCATTTAGATTACGCTGCCCCAGCTGCTGCAGCGTAAGAAAAAATATAGTCCCAACCATCCCCAAGCACAACATCTATGCCAGCTTAGCAAAATTACTCGCATTACAGCTGGTGGACTCTGCTTCCTTCCGTGCATTTGCCGAATGTGCTGTACCACAGTGGCAGGTTCCAAAATGCCATTTCTTTTCACGGAAGGCCATTTCAGCACTATACCAGCATGTGGAAGACAATGTGCTGGAGTCATTGGGAAAGGCAGTCAGCAGCAAGGTGCACATGACTTTAGACATGTGGTCCAGCAAGCATGGACAGGGCCGTTACATTTCCTTCACGGCAGAAATTCTGTCAGCTCTGCAGGGGCAGGTGCAGAGATGGTTAACACCATACCAGCTTCAGCTGGGAATGGTCGTCTGCGATAATGGCAGCAACCTTCTCTCTGCCCTACGCAAGGGTAAATTGACGCATGTACCATGCCTAGCACACGTCCTAAATCTGGTGGTACAGCGTTTCCAAACCAAGTACCCAGGGCTGCCAGAGCTTCTCATCCAGGCCAGAAAAGTCTGCAGTCACTTCAGATGGTCATTCCCAGCAAGTGTTCGCCTGGCAGAAATTCAAAGAGAATTCCACCGTCCCACAAACCGTCTGATCTGTGACATGCCTACCAGGTGGAACTCGACAATGCCAATGCTGCAGCTTCTGCACAAGCAGCAGAGGGCCATCAATGAGTACCTGTGTGAGTATGGCACAAGGACAGGTTCAGGTCAACTTGGTTCCCCCCCGCAGTGGCTGATGATCAAGGATGCATGCACTGTACTGTCACCATTTGAGGAGGCAACGAAGATGGTGAGCAGGGACAGGTCATGCATCAGTGACACAATTCCTTTAGTGTTCCTGCTGGAGCGCACTCTGCGGGGAAATTATAGATGTGGCTCTAGAGGCAGAGCAGCGGGAGGAAGAGGAGGCCTTCCCTAGCTCTCAAGGCCCCAGTCTTTACGCAGACAGCATTCCTGCGGGTCCTCAGATAAGACAGGAGGAGGAGGAATATTTAAGTAGTGGGGGCATTGAAGGTGGGGATTCCTCATGGGAGGGTTTTGTGTGCCCAGAAACCCAAGGGCTAGTACGTGGCTGGGAGGAGGAAGTGCACGATGGGGTCATCCTCATTGACCAGGAAGACTCGGAAGCTAATGCCACATCCAACCAATCCAACCTATGCTGCATGGGCTCCCTTATCCTGCAAAGCCTAGTGAAGGACCCCAGGATTCGTGCTATCAAGGAGAGGGCTCATTACTGGTTGGCAAGCCTTTTTCATCCACGATACAAGGGTAAAGTTGCAGAGCTCATCCTGCCCGCACCGAGGGAGGACAGGATGAAACAACTTGAGGAGGCTCTAAAGCGACATTTGTGTAACACCTTTCCAGGCACTGGTAGGTTACCAAGTGATGACACACGTGCTTCTGAGGCTGCGGATGATTAGAGGAAGAGTGGTGAAGGCCGGGGCCGCTTGACTGATGCCTTTTTAATTTTTTTAGTCCACGATGCCCAGGGACGTCAAATGTAGGCACCCATTGCCAGCGTCTTGACCGTATGGTGCAGGACTACCTATGGGCGAGGGCAGACCTGGATACCTTTACAGCAGATGATCCACTGGCTTACTGGGTGTTGAGATTGGATCACTGGCCAGAATTTAGCCAATATGCTATGGAGCTGCTAGGTTGCCCTTCATCCAGTGTGCTTTCTGAAAGGACGTTCCGTGCCACTGGAGGTTTTGTCACAGACAAAAGAGTGCGTCTGTCCACCGACTCTGTAGACCGGCTGACATTTTTAAAAATGAATCAGTCCTGGATCAGCAGCTATCAATCCCCTCATGCTGACGTAACTGAATAGATCGGAATCTCTTCTGCATTCCCAAAACCTCCACCCCTGCACTCTTCCACAATACCACAAAAGGGTTACGGTGTGAAGGCACTTGCTGCCACCAAAGGCAAAATATTTGGGTGCACTGACGCCTGTACCAGGTTCATATCATTTTAATATTTGACCGCAGGATCCACTCCTGCACTCTTCCACAATACATAGAAACACAGAAAATGTCGGCAGATTAGAACCTTTCGGCCCATCTAGTCTGCCCAATTACATGGATACTTTCCCTGGATTTATCTTTTGTTTAGGATAGCCTTATGCCTATCCCATGCCTGCTTAAATTCAATCACTGTTTTGGCCTCTACCACTTCAACTGGAAGGCTGTTCTATGTATCCACCACCCTCTCAGTAAGATAATGCTTCCTGATGTTACTTTTAACCACTTGACTGCTATGGATACACTCAGCGCGTCCAGCCAAGTGGTCCTCCTGTGCTATGGACGCGCTGAGCGCGTCCATGCACAGGAGGCAGCAATCGGCCAGGATTCTGGCCGATTGCTGCACCCCCCCCGGTGCGGGCTGACATCTTGGATGTCAGCGTAGCACTCCGGGACCCCGGCGGGGCCATTAGATGTCATCGCGGCGGCGCGATGACATCTAATTCAGGCGCCCCCCCCCGGGTGTGCGGAGGAGGCGCCTAAAAGGGAGGGGGGAGGTCCTTCAGACCTCTCTCCCTCCCGATCGCCGGGGGGGGACAGAGTTAAGGCAGGCACCGTTTGGAAGGGCACAGCCTGCCCTTCCAAACGGTGGCTGACATTAACCCCTGGGGAGCTGGATCACGATTCGGCGCTGAAAAGCGCCGGATCGTGATCCTCTCCCGGAGCTGGCCAACATCTTGGATGTCGACCAAGCCTCCGGGAACTCCCCCTGAGGACTGGCGTCATCAGGAGTTAACCCCTAGCTGCCAGCAATGGTGGAGATAGGGGGTTCATTGGAACCCCCTATCTCCAGATCCGTGGCAGCTAGGGGTTAACGTTTGATATCGTTGGATCAGCCAGAGCATGGCCTTTCCAACGATACCAAACATGACCATTTAAAAGTTTTTTGTTTTTTTTAAATATATTTAATAAGAAATTATAAAAAAAAAAAGTTCTTTTTTTTTTTTGTTTTTTATTATTATTATTATTATTTATTTATAAAGCGCCAGCATATTCCACAGCGCTGTACAATAAGCACAGTACAGACAGGGTTACAATACATTGAACAACATTTGACAAACAGTACAGGAGGAGATGAGGGCCCTATTCCCGTAGGAACTCACAATCTAGGAGGGTTGGGGTTGGAAACAGGAGGAGAGGACTGTAAGGTGAGAGTGATTGATGGTTGCGTCAGTGAGTTGGGTGGTCGGCTTCCCTAAATAGGAATGTTTTCAGGGAGCGTTTGAAGGAAGAGAAGTTAGGGGAAAGTCTGACAGCACGAGGGAGAGCGTTCCAGAGAGTTGGGGCTGCGCGTGAGAAATCCTGCAGTCTATCATGGGAAGAGGTGATGCGGGGAGAAGCTAGGCGCAGGTCACTGTTTGACCTTAGGGAGCGGGCTGGGGTGTATTTGGTGATTAGTGAGGACAGGTAGTGGGGCGCTGAGTTAGTGAGGGTTTTGTAGGTAAGGATAAGGATTTTGAACTTAATTCTGCAGTGGATGGGGAGCCAGTGAAGGGACTCGCAGAGGGGAGCGGCAGAGACAGAGTGGCGGGTGAGGTGAATTAGCCTGGCGGAGGCGTTCAGGATGGATTGTAGGGGGGAGAGGCGGGACAGAGGGAGGCCAGATAAGAGATTATTGCAATAGTCGAGTCGGGAGATTACCAGGGCGTGTATGAGTTGTTTTGTGGTGACAGCGGTAAGAAATGGCCGAATTCTGGAAATATTACGCAGTTGGTATCGGCAGGAGGAGGAAAGAGACTTGATGTGGGGGATGAAGGAAAGAGCAGAGTCCAGTGTAACTCCAAGACAGCGAACTTGGTTTGATGGGGAGATGGTGATACCCTCCACCGTGATAGAGAAGTCAGGAGGTGGGGAGGCATTGGAGGGAGGAATAAGTAGGAGCTCAGTCTTTGACATGTTGATCTTTAGGTGGTGGGAGGCCATCCAGGAGGAGATGCCAGATAAACAGTCACTGACTTTTGAAAGGACAGGGGGAGAGAGATCAGGGGTAGAGAGGTAGATCTGAGTGTCATCAGCGTAGAAGTGGTAATTAAAGCCAAAGCTGTTGATGATTTTGCCCAGGGAGGAGGTGTAGATGGAAAAGAGCAGAGGACCAAGGACAGAGCCTTGAGGTACACCAACAGATAGAGGCAATGAAGAGGAAGAGTTACCAGCAAAGGACACACAGAAGGACCTGTTGGATAAATAGGAGTCAACCCAAGCAAGTGCAGTGTCACCGAGACCCAGAGAGTTGAGGGTCTGTAGAAGGAGGGGGTGGTCAACAGTGTCAAAAGCAGCCGAGAGGTCAAGCAGGATGAGAATAGAATAGTGGCCGTGTTTTTTAGCAGTTAGGAGGTCGTTGGTGACTTTGGTGAGGGCAGTTTCAGTTGAGTGTAGCGGACGGAAGCCAGATTGCAGGGGGTCAAGTAGGGAATTGGAGGACAGGAAGAGGGAGAGGCGGTTGAAGACTAGTTTTTCTAAGAGCTTTGATGTGAAGGGAAGCAGGGATACAGGGCGGTAGTTGGATGGAGAGTTGGTGTCTAGGGATGGTTTCTTTAGTAAAGGGGTAACTAGCGCGTGTTTGAAGGCGGATGTTTTGTTAATGCAGCAATATTGTTCCCATTTCAATTATAATGTGAACGATGATGCTGCACTATCGATTTTTGTATGCGGTGCGTTTGTTAAAAATAGCGAAATTTCCCCACAAAAAAAATGTAACGAGACCCCATTTCTAATTTTTTTAACAAGCGCACCCCATACAAAATATAACTGCAAATGCTCGCATGTTAAAATGTGAAAAAAAACACTTTACACATTGTAAATTATTGAAAATTCATATTTTATTGTATTTTTTGTTATAATATACAGACAGGACATGACGTATACATCTAATAATGACATATTATGAATCTGCCGAGTCTGCCGGAAAGAACAATATATAATATGTCATACATATAATGTCATACATTGAAATATGGCTTCAAAACGCATTTAAACATGATGAGCGAAAGCGGTAAAAATGACCTCAGCTCAGAGGTGTGAAATGTCTCAGCAGCGAAAGGGTTAAACCTTTGCCCCTCTAATCTAAGACTATGTCCTCTTGTTTTGCTACTTTGTTTCCTTTTAAATATACTCCCTTCCTCTACCTTGTGGATTCCCTTTACATATTTAAATGTTTCTATCATATCTCCTCTGTCTCGTCTATTTTCCAAGCTGTACATGTTAAGATCATTAAGCCTTTCCTGGTAACTTTTCTCCTTCAAGCCGTACACCATTTTAGTAGCCCTTCTCTGAACTCTCTCTAAGATGTCTATATCCTTCTGGAGATACGGTCTCCAGTACTGCACACAGTACTCCAAGTGAGGTCTCAGCAGTGCTCTGTACAGTGGCATGAGCACTTCCCATTTCCTACTGCTAATACCTCTCCCTACACAACCAAGCATTCTGCCAGCATTTCCAAGCATTCTGTCAGCATTTCCTGCTGCTCTATTACCCTTAGATCCTCTGCAATAATATCCCCTAAATCCCAACCCTCAGATGTATCAAATATTCTATATTCAGCCCTTGGGTTTTTACGTCCCAGGTGCATTATCTTGCACTTATCCACGTTAAAACTCAATTGCCACAGCTCCCACCATTTTTTTAGTTTACCTAAATCATTTGTCATTTGACTGATCCCTCCAGGAACGTCAACCCTGTTGCAAATCTTTGTGTCATCAGCAAAAAGACATACTTTACCATTAATACCTTCTGCAATATCACTAATAAAAATATTAAAGAGAATGGGTCCAAGTACTGACCCCTGAGGTACCCCACTGGTAACAAGACCTTGCGCCGAATAAACTCCATTTACCACAACCCTCTGTTGCCTGTCACTCAGCCACTGCCTAATCCATTCAACAATATTGGAATCCAAGCTCAAAGATTGCAATTTATTGATAAGCCTTCTATGCGGAACAGTATCAAAAGCCTTACTGAAAGCTAAATAAGCAATGTCTACTGCACCACCTGTGTCTATTATTTTTGTTACCCAACCAAAAAAATCAATAAGATTAGTTTGGCATGATCTCCCTGAGGTAAACCCATGTTGTTTCTGATCCTGTAATCTATCAGGGTTATTCAAAGAGATCCGAATTGCTTGAGAAAGGTAACTGAAAGCTGAAATTCAGCATTCGGTTACCTTTCTTGGCCATTCGGCTATCCAGAGAGCAGGCAATTCGCCAAATCCTGGCGAATTGCCTGCACATACGGTGCCTGTTCGGTGCCTGTTCGATGGCAGTGAATTTCCATGGAAAAGCACTGCTTCGGCTATTCAGAGAACACAAACCAGCAGTGAAAGGTTCCCCTAATGCCCTGCCATTCGGTGGTTTCATGCGGCAGATTTATTCAGGAGAATCCCATAGGCTTCAATGTTAAAAATATTCCCGTTTTAATGCAATATCTAATAAACCGTTTATTAAAAAATTCTGCAGTAAATGTCTATTTATAGATTTTTTAGGATATTTTAAGCATTTTTCTTTTTTTTTTTAACTTTACTTATTTTTTCTGTAACAGCCCTTTTTATTCTCATTCATTGGATTTTATGTAAATTTCTGACATTTTCGCTCAGTAGTTTCTTTGCAAACAGCGTTTCAATTTTCAAACATTCAAACAAACTGTTTTCCTCATTTATTCACTTCACTCGTCTGCGGTGTCGGCTTTTTCCGGTAGCTTCACTGCATGTGATCGGCTCCTGTTCGTTTTTTTTTGTAGTTTTCGGCAGGTTAATCCAGATGTTTTTGAGGGTTTTTGGCAGGTTAATCCAGATGTTTTTGAGGGTTTTCGGCATCCATTCGCTGGGTTTTGTGGTTAGTTTTCGTCAGGTTTGCGGCAGCTTTTCCCTGCAATTCGGGAGCCCTGTGGTGTTTGCTGAATACACCGTAGGGTCGCCGAAATGGGATCGGCAAAATGAACCGAATTGAAGAGAACGAAAAGTCACCGAACGTGCGGTGACTTTTCGAATCTCTTTGAATTACCCTGTATGTGTTTTTAGATGTTCAACAATCCTCTCCTTTAACATGGTTTCCATTAATTTCCCCACTACTGACGTAAGACTAACTGGCCTATAGTTCCCCAATTCCTCAGAGGGGTTGCGGTTACGGACGGTGTGAAGGCACTGTTGCCGACGCTAAAGGCCCAATTTTAAAGCACCTATTGTTACTTTCATCCAAAGCCTGCATAAGTTTCACAATAATTTAGCCAAAAAATCACTAAACTTGTTCTGCGTATCCTAAAACGTCTCCTCTTTTCATACAGGCTGCCACCCCAAGCAGTTGTTTATGAATAGATTAAAGGAAAAACATTTACCGTCATTTGAAACGTCATTTTTTTGTTTTTAAATGTTTCTATATATCCTAGAAATCCGCCACTTCACGGGCAGGTTATGGGGACCTCCTAGGCACGATATTTGAAGGAATTTTTCGTTTTTATTTTTAACCCTTTTTTCATGGAAAACTCACTGTCCCTTTAAAAACGTTTTTTTTTTACTTTTTGTCCTTGTTTCCTGTCCCCCAGGGCACTACCCGGACCCCCATACACCTTTTATGGCAAATTTATAGTATATATGCCCTCTTGGAGGGCACTCTAAAAGCCGAACGTTTGGGTCCCATTGAGTTTGGATCGTGTTCGAGTTCGAACTCAAACTTTTTAAATTTTTCGAGTTCGAAGTCGAACTGAACACGGGGGCGTTTGGCTCATCCCTATGTGTGACGCGGTGTATCACTGATAATACACAGCGACATACTGTATTATCATTGATACACCGCGTCACACACAGACATACTGTATTATCAGTGATACACCGCGTCACACAGACATACTGTATTATCAGTGATACACCGCGTCACACACAGACATGCTGTATTATCAGTGATACACCGCGTCACACAGACATGCTGTATTATCAGTGATACACTGCGTCACACACAGACATACTGTATTAGTGATACACCGCGTCACACAGACATGCTGTATTATCAGTGATACACTGCGTCACACACAGACATACTGTATTAGTGATACACCGCATCACACACAGACATACTGTATTATCAATGATACACCGCGTCACACAGACATACTGTATTATCAGTGATACACCGCGTCACACACAGACATGCTGTGTTATCAGTGATACACCGCGTCACACACAGACATACTGTATTATCAATGATACACCGCGTCACACAGACATACTGTATTATCAGTGATACACTGCATCACACACAGACATGCTGTGTTATCAGTGATACACCGCGTCACACACACACACACAGTATCACTGATTATACAGTGTCTCTGGAGGATTCTGGTTTGTGCCGAGAATCCTCGCCTGTGGTGGGTCAGCGACTGGATCAGTGCTGTAGACACAGAGCAGTCGGCTCAGGCTGATGTCACCGTCCATACAATCCTTTTATTGGAAGCTGAAGGAACAGGCCGTGATTGTTGCAGGATGCACAGATTGTGGTCGATGTGTGTTGACCCTGAATGGGACATGATCCCAATCGCAGCCACACGCACAAACACAGATAACAATAGTGCAGTGACACACAAATACGCAATCAGGTCATCTTTGGCAAATAAATGCAAGGCCAAGTAAAATAATGGTAGATGCTGGGAATGTCCTCACACACCAATAGAATGCGTGTTGGTCTAAAGCAAGGGAGGGGGAGGGGCGAGACAAAGGATTGTGGAGGAAAATCATTGGGGCAGAGAAAGGGAATTGTTTGCAGATTGTCCTTTAACAAGAATAAGAATTATACCCCTATCCTCTTCTTACACTTCTCCCATGTAAGTTACCTTCTTAAACCTACTAACCCCCCAAGCCCCCCCACCCGCCCCCGACCCCCCTCCCTTTTCCCGTAAATGAAAACACAACAAAGTATTGGCATTTTGAAAAGGTCACGTCTTTTATTACTTAAGGCCAAATTCTTTGCCTCTAAGGCAGAATTATTATTATTAAGCATTTTACCCTTATTTCTCTTCCACCATTACCTTTCTCTTAAGTTACCTTTACTTCCCTTCAACCCCCCAAACCATCCCCCCCACCTTCGCCCCCGCTCTCCCCATAAATAAAAACACATGACAAAAGTATTGGCGGTTTGAAAAGGTCACGTCTTTTATTTATAATCAAGGCCAAAAAATCATTGCCTTTGTGGCAGAATTATCAGCGATCCTCGCTTTCTTGGACTAGGTAACACCAGATAACACTGGTACCATAGATCCTGCGAGATAACACTGGCAACTGGAATGAACCACCAGCATTGCCCAGAAATAGCGGCCGGCCCCACATGGCTAAGCTAGCGCGACAAACACGCTGCTCTCTTTATAGCAGGCAGCAGGCCGGGAGGATCTTCAAACCAGGAGGCACCTGTGTTTGGCCGCACAAACCACCACACAGACCCCCAGATCCTCCCCCTCTATCGCCTCTCCACGTGCCAGGGCCGCATATTTCACCGCCACCAAAAATGAGGACCCTCTTTTTCCGCCACCAATAAAAGACCGTGACCTTTTCACTTACCTTACACAAGGGTCTTTATCAGCCCTTCGATGTTGCCCCGAAAAGGTTGTTCCTCGCCTTGGACAAATGGACACCGTCATTCCAAAACAATTCCTCCTGCATTGTCACTATGTTCTGATGCTCCAAAACCTTTCCTTCCATCTCCAGCATAATCTTTTTGGCTGCCTGGTATAGCTTCTTTCTCCCGATGTATCCTGCACCCTGCAGTTCCTCCACACTAATATAGCAATTACGTTAGACCACACTATCTGAACATCCGGCCATTCCTTCCTGAACCACCTAAGTGTTTCCCGGACCCTATTCTGCAAATCTATCGTTGTCATAGCCCCTATGTCGTTACCCCCTAAATGCACTATCATTATATCTGGCTTCTTCCCACCTTCCCTAGATTCCTGTGCTACCCCTAAAAACTGCGCCCACCCCATACCCCTCCTTCCTATCCACCTAATGCCCGCTTTAGTGAGGCTGAACCCTAGGTTCACTCCCATCGTTGTGCCCACAGCGTGAACAGCCGCCCAGTGCACATAGGAGTGTCCCAGGATCCATACTCTCTTCGCCCGCTCTGAAAGAAAAAAACCAAAAAACAGAAGATTAACGTTCAAACACATACCAACTTTTTATCGCCACTGTAAATTGAATCAGGGTTATATACATACCCCCGCTTATTCACAACCCTCTCCTCTCTAACTTAGTAAATTATGAAATACCAGCTAGCCTGTTAAGACCGGTGCCCTTTAAACAAATTCCCTTTCCCCATCGCTGTTTAATCCTAACTGCTCGCGATCTGCCAGAGAAATGAAGGTTTATTAATTATTTGTTTTCCCCCAAAAACAGAATATCCCCTATGTCGTTACCCCCTAAATGCACTATCATTATATCTGGCTTCCCCCACCTTCTCCTAGATTGAATATAGAATATTTGATACAGTCCTAACCTCAACATCTGAGGGTTGGGATTTAGGGGTTATTATTGCAGAGGATCTAAGGGTAAGTAGTCAATGTAATAGAGCAGCAGGAAATGCTGGCAGAATGCTTGGAAATGCTAGCAGAATGCTTGGTTGTGTAGGGAGAGGTATTAGCAGTAGGAAAAGGGAAGTGCTCATGCCACTGTACAGAGCACTGGTGAGACCTCACTTGGAGTACTGTTTGCAGTACTGGAGACCGTATCTCCAGAAGGATATAGACATCTTAGAGAGAGTTCAGAGAAGGGCTACTAAAATGGTGTACGGCTTGAAGGAGAAAAGTTACCAGGAAAGGCTTAATGATCTTAACATGTATAGCTTGGAAAAAAGACGAGACAGATGAGATATGATAGAAACATTTAAATACGTAAAGGGAATCCACAAGGTAGAGGAAGGGAGTATATTTAAAAGGAAACAAAATAGCAAAACAAGAGGACATAGTCTTAGATTAGAGGGGCAAAGGTTTAAAAGTAACATCAGGAAGCATTATTTTACTGAGAGGGTGGTGGATACATGGAACAGTCTTCCAGTAGAAGTGGTAGAGGCTAAAACAGTGATTATTATTATTATTTAGAAACATAGAAACATAGAAACATAGAAAAATGTCGGCAGATAAGAACCTTTCGGCCCATCTAGTCGCCCAATTACATGGATACTTTACCTGGATTTATCTTTTGTTTAGGATAGCCTTATGCCTATCCCATGCCTGCTTAAATTCAATTACTGTTTTGGCCTCTACCACTTCTACTGGAAGACTGTTCCATGTATCCACCACCCTCTCAGTAAAATAATGCTTCCTGATGTTACTTTTAAACCTTTGCCCCTCTAATCTAAGACTATGTCCTCTGTTTTGCTATTTTGTTTCCTTTTAAATATACTCCCTTCCTCTACCTTGTGGATTCCCTTTACGTATTTAAATGTTTCTATCATATCTCCTCTGTCTCGTCTTTTTTCCAAGTGTACATGTTAAGATCATTAAGCCTTTCCTGGTAACTTTTCTCCTTCAAGCCGTACACCATTTTAGTAGCCTTATTATTATTATTCTTTATTTATAAAGCGCCAGCATATTCCGCAGCCCTGTACAATAAGCACAGTATAGACAGGGTTACAATACATTGAACAACATTTGACAAATAGTACAGGAGGAGATGAGGGCCCTATTCCTGTAGGAACTCACAATCTAGGAATTGAATTTAATGATTGAATTTAAACAGGCATGGGATAGGCATAAGGCTATCCTAAACAAAAGATAAATCCAGGTAAAGTATCCATGTAATTGGGCGACTAGATGGCCCGAAAGGTTCTTATCTGCCGACATTTTCTATGTTTCTTTCCATCCCAGCAACGTTACAGCCTTTTCCACAGCCGCTTTTAATTGCAACCTGGACAAAATTGGTTCCATCCTCATGCCTCAAAAAAAACAAAAAAACATATGGCCGTTTGCAGGAGCCGCCTCCAAATAACCTCTTACATAACACTGGGCATACCTCCACTTAACCTCTGTATTACGCTCCAGTCTTTGTGTAATATACCCTCCCCCCTCTAAGTAATGGATCCTTTTGTTTTCACATGCTTCTGTCAACCCCTCGCCCCCCCAGCAACCAAGGTCGCCCAGCTCATGGTTATCTGATGCATTGTTCCTAGCTGGATGTGATTACATTGTCTCTGCACCTTTCCTCTGTGTGTGTGTCCCTTGCACAATGTAAATCAATGTAGTCTCCATTTTGAGTTGAGCCATAAGCAGTACTTCTGCGGAATACTGACTTCAAGGGGAGCAGTCTGCCCGTGGACAGGAACCCCTACGTTACAGCCTCGTTCCTCGAATGCCCTCTGGGTTAAGCTAAGTCTGGCAGAAACCATCTGGATTAATTTAGTTGCGCAAATGTAAATTTAAGCAGATTATACAGTTACTGCTGCAGCACTTCCTCATTGACAGCAGACCATGTGACTTTTTGAGGTTTAAAATGGCTGCAGTCATGTGGTCACTGACTACCTATGTTTATAAGATCATACAGACTATACAAATCATAAGGTTTGATCAAGTATTACAAAGTGAAGCAAATATCAACGAGCATATTCTAGCTAAAATGCAAATCACTATAACGGTGTTAATTAGTGCGTATTTAACCAAATAGATTACACACACACACATACAGTATAATGTCAAAATAGTGACAAATTCACAGATTAATACACTTAATACTTATCCACTCCAGGCTTTCTTATGATGATGGTACGAGTGGGAAAGATGAGGGAGTTGTTGCTCATGTTTCCTCCATTTTGGAGATAAGTCTCTCCTCTCCCTCAATAAAGACAAAGTTAGCGTTCTGAAATAATTATTTACTCACACTGTAGCAAGTGCGCAAAAAAGATTGTACATTACTGCTGTGTCTCAATTAGTATAGTGAACTTAAATACAGTATACAAATGAGTTTATTCATCAACTTATTGCTTAGCTCTTGGAGTTACTTTATTTATTTCACATACACCCAGGTGAGACAACCCCCCTCCCTTCCAGAACACATTACAAGAAAACAACAGGCTCCAGCCACTGGACAATAGAAAGCTCCAGTCACTGGACAATAGAAATAACAGTCATCACAAGGGAATGTTTACCCTTGCTTCTCTAAACAGTGTGCTTAGGGAAACCCAAGATGTTAGAGTGCAAGCTCTTGAGCAAGGGGCCTCTCCTACTGTTTAATGAGTGCAAAATATAAACTTATAACTGTAACATACAGATACACACTTTGACAACAGCATAGCACATCACACAACACTCTACACTATATACAGAGACAATAAAACTGTAAAGCAAAATACTTGCAAATAAACATTGGGGCGGCCGTTTTATCACAGGTTGCTTTGTATGCTTCCGGCCTGTTCCGTACAGAAATGACTGCAGCTCATTAAAATGTATCGATTTTGGAGTGCTATTTGGTGCTAAAACACCCACTATTCGTGTGCGTGATTCTTAAAATTGACCGTCAGTCATTTACTAGAGTGAGCACTTAACTATAAGGCACAGCAATCTTCAGACAGACACAGGCAAAATTACTGATCCCAAATGCACCTAATAACATACAAAACAACAAATCACTGAATTCTGGCCGAGTTATACCAGAACAATTAACCTATTCATAATTACTATCACGCAGATACTACACAAAATTGACAAGGGAATACAGTATTGCAAAGTGTAACGAATATCAAAAGCATCTACTAAATTAAACCTACAAATCAATACAAAGGAAAACCTGCACCTATTTATCCAAGTAATAATAGTTACATAGTTACATAGTTACATAGTTATATAGGCTGAAAAAAGACATGCGTCCATTGGGTTCAGCCTCTCCCACATAACCTACTGCTGTTGATCCAAAAGGAGGCAAAAAACCCAGTCTGAAATGCTGCCAATATGCAACATACTGGGAAAAAATTCCTTCTTGACCCCAGAATGGCGTCAGATTTCTCCTTGGATCAAGAAGCTTTTACCCACATATTAAAATATTATAACCCTTAATATTCTGTGTCTGCAGGAAGTCATCTAGTCGTTTTTTAAAAGTCTGTACAGACTCTGACCCAACCACCTCAACAGGCAGAGAATTCCACAGCTTTATTGTTCTCACCGTAAAATAACCCTTCCTATGCTTTAAGCTAATTTTCTTTCTTCCAGTCTAAATGGATGACCCCTTGTCTATGTATAGACCTGTTAATGAATAGGTTATCAGACAATGGTTGATAATGGCCCCCTATATATATTATATAAGGTTATCAGATCCCCTCTAAGGCGCCGTTTCTCTAAACTAAACAGGTTTAAGCTTGTTAATCTTGCTCATAACTTAACCCTTCCATTCCCCTTATTAATTTAGTTGCCCGTCTCTGCACTTTTTCTAACGCTATAATATCTTTTTTTAAGACCGGTGCCCAAAATTGCACGGCATATTCAAGGTGCGGCCTGACCATTGATTTATACAGAGGCAAAATTATGTTTTCATCCGTGAGTGAACTCCCCTTTTAATGCATGCCAATACTTTGCTTGCCTTGGCGGCTGCTGTTTGACATTGCACATTGTTACTTAGTTTGAAGTCTATGATTATTCCAAATCCTTCTCCTGCTTGGATTTCCCTAACTCCGTACCATTTAGGGTATAAATTGCTTGTGTGTTCTTCACTCCAAAGTGCATAACTTTGCATTTATCTACATTAAATTTCATCTGCCATTTAAGTGCCCAGTCCCCCAATCTATCTAAATCCCTCTGCAGCGAGTAACATCCTGCTCACATTGTATTACTTTTCCTAGTTTTGTGTCATCTGCAAACACTGATACATGACTTTCAATGCCTATCTCAAGGTCATTTATAAATAAATTGAATAGTATTGGTCCTATAACAGACCCCTGAGGGACACCGCTTACCACTGGTGTTCATCTTGAAAATGTACCATTTATGACCACTCTCTGTACCCTATCTTTTAGCCAGTTTTCTATCCAAGAACAAGTATTTTCATCTAGACCAATTTTTCTTAATTTAAATAGTAACCTTTTGTGTGGAAACTGTGTCGAAAGCTTTGGCAAAATCTAAGTAAATCACATCCACTGCGACCCCCTGATCTATACTTCTACTTACTTCCTCATAGAACGTAATTAGGTTAGTCTGACATGATCTGTGTTTCATGAAAACCATGCTGATTTTTGCCAATAACATTATACCTCCCAATAAATTCCTGAATATTATCCCTTAGTAACCCCTCAAATACTTTCCCAGCCACAGATGTTAAGCTCACAGGTCTATAATTCCCAGGCACAAATTTTAAACCTTTCTTAAATAAGGGACGACGTCAGCTTTTCTCCAATCCTCTGGTACTATTCCTGAAAGAAAAGAATCTTGAAAGATTAAGAACAGAGGTTTACATATTTCAACACATAGCTCTCTCAGTACGCGGGTGAATTCCATCTGCCCTGGGGCTTATTCACATTCACATTGTTTAATTGCTCCAAAACCTTGTCCTGAGTCAACCAGTCACTTTGTATTAGTAAGTTTTTATTAATGAATTGCATGTCTCCTGTTATAGGTTTCTCTTTGATAAATACTGAAGAAAAATAATCATTTAAAATTTCTGCCTTATCCTGATCTTCAGTTAACAATAACCCTGACTCAGATTTTAGTGAACCTACATTTTCACTCTTGGGTTTTTTAGAATTTATGTACCTAAAGAATCTTTTAGGGTTGGTCTTGCTCTCTTTGGCTATTTCTTTTTCATTTTCTAGTTTAGCCCATCTAATCGCATTTTTACATGCTTTATTGGCTGCCCTATATGCTTTATAGGATGTCCTCAGATTTATCAGATTTAAAAGCTTTAAATGCCTTCTTTTTATTTTTCATTTCCTTAGTTACCTTCCTACTAAGCCACATTGGTTTCAGTCTGTTTTTTATATTTTTATTACCCAGTGGAATATATTGTGACGTGTACTTTTCTAGTGTTAGTTTAAAGATATTCCACTTATCCTCAGTGTTTTTTCCCGTGAAAGAGTTTCTGCCAGTCAATGACATTGAGAGCTTCCTTTATTTTAATAAAGTTGGCCTTTTTAAAATTATTATTTTAGCATGCCCCCTATGAATGTGTTTTTTTGAGTTTATTTCAAAAGTCACCATATTATGGTCACTGTTTCCCAACTGTTCCTTTACATTAATATTTGAGAAAAGATCCACATTATTTGTTATAACCAGGTCCAGACAGTTATCCTCTCTAGTTGGTGTTTCTACCAGTTGTGACATGAAGGTATCATTTAAAATGTTCAGATACCGGATTCCCTTTGCTGAATTACTAGTCCCACTATCCCAATTAATGTCCGGGGTAATTAAAATCTCCAATTATTAAAGTGCTACCATGATCTGCAGCCTTCCTAATTTGCTCTAACAGTTGTTCTTCCTCATCATTATCTATATTAGGTGGTTATAGCATATGCCAACCAATAGTTGACTTCCCTGTTTATTCCCCAACAAAATATTTACCCATAAGGATTCCACATTTCCCATCTCATCGCTTTCAGTTGTGTAATATTAGGCTTTAAATCCTGATTACATATAAACACACTCCACCCCCTTTCTATGTTTCCTATCCTTTCTAAACAATGTATAACCGTTTAAGTTTACAGCCCAGTTCATGCGTTTCGTCCCACCACGTTTCTGTTATTCCTATAATGTGGTATTGCTTAGTGTGTGCTATTACCTCTAGTTCCCCCATCTTGTTATTGAGGCTCCTTGCATTAGCGAGCATACATTTAATGTTGTCTCTACCCACACATGCTGAATGCGACTTTACATTACATGCCTCCACTGTTCTGACATTACCCATCCCCCCGGCTCCATCCCCCTTAGTCTGAACTGAAACCCTTCCGCTATCTGCTCTGTCTCCATTTTGTAAGATACTGTATCCCTCCCCCCCTTCCACTAGTTTAAAGTCTCCTCCAACCTTTTAACCATCCTCTCCCCTAGCACAGCAGACCCTCTTCCATTCAGGTGCAATCTATCAGGACTATACAGATTGTACCCCAGTGCAAAATGAGCCCAGTGCTCTAAAAACCCAAAGCCCTCCTTCCTGCACCAAGCTTTAAGCCACGCATTGACCTCCCTGATCTCCCGCTGCCTTTCCACTGTAGCACGTGGCACAGGTAGGATCTCAGAAAATACTACCTTGGAGGACCTCTTCTTCAGTTTACTTCCTAATTCCTGAAATCATTCTTCAGGTCCTTCCATCTTCCGCTTACTTTGTCATTGGTACCAATATGGACCATGACAGCTGGGTCATCTCCAGCCCCTCCCAATAATCTATCAACTCTGTCAACCACATGCCTAACACGGGCACCCGGCAGACAGCAAACTGTCCGGATAAGGCGATCAGCGCGACAGATTACCCTGTCTACTCTCTTAATAATAGAGTCCCCTACCACCACAACCTGTCTAGGCTTATGTAACCGGCCTACACCCTCACCGCCCGTTCATAATGATGGACTCTGCGTTGTGTTGTATGTTGGTGTGGTGCAGCAAGGACGAGACCGGCAACATGTGACTTTTTTTGGGGAACGGATTTTACTTCAGGCGACTCCTCTGCCTCTGTCGCCGCTTCTCCTCTGAATAAAATAATATACATATATACAGGAATGAATATATATATCAGGAAGACGTTCCACCTCTGCTTCTCAAGCCTCACGTGCCTCTGATAAGCCCGGGAAGGAGGGAACTGCCTAGATCTAACTAGCAGGGAGTGATGTCATCCCTCATTACCATATAACCCCCTCATAAAAACGGCTGCTCAAACCAAATATAAAAACTACTCACAAACACCCCTTTAAAGAACCTAATGCCCCTGGGACCGGAACATATCTATTTTTGTAAGGAATTAGTGTAATACACATATAATGTCCCTTAAAGACACACACACATATATTTATACAGTACACACCCGTTACACTTACTTGCCCTCTTTATCCCTCCCTTACTTGGTGGGCTGATCCCCCGGCTGTTAGAGGGAGCAGCCTCCTCCAGTACTGCTACACCTGAGCTGCTGCACCCAACATCTTCACTCAAAGGGGCAAATCTGTTGGTGTGCGCAAGATCAGGACTAGCCAACCTTTTCCTCTTCCCTCCCCCCCTGCTACCACATGTCACTGACACCCAGCGACCAACCTGTTCCCCAGTTAACTCCACTCCTCCCACACCCCTAGATTCCTCAACTATACTTTGCTCCATGAGAAGCCGCTCCTTTCAAGATTGTCAATCTGCCTCAGCGTTACGATTTGCCCCTCCAGATCTCCAATATGAGCTTCCAGAAGAGCTACACGTTCACACTTGCTACAGAGATATGGACCCTGGAAGGATTCCTCCAGACATGCAGCAGGATGTGCACTGGGTCAAACCTTCAAGCTTGCTAACACTCATACCCACAACAAGAGAATATATCACAATTGATACCTGTTATTTGAATTCCTGTTTTTAACTCCACTTGAAAATAGCCCACTTAGGAGTAGACCACTAACAAGCCCTTGTGAGCAAGCTCAGTGAGCTGCCATTGAGTTTATGTAGCCATACAAGTGAAATCACCTGACAGGCTACACGCCCCCAATTAACAAGCCACCAGCCACCCAGGGAAAAAAACAACCAAAAAGCACAACAGAAAAAAAACAGCAAAGAGAAATTAAACAAATTGATAAATAAACCAGAGGTTTCTCTCCCTCTAGAGATACAAACCACAGACCAGTGAAGGTAGAACTCCTGTTTTTAAACTCCACTTGAAAATAGCCCACTTAGGAGTAGACCATTCCCAAGAACTAGGAATATATATATATTTAGCAGACTATAATAATAGGGAATATATAACAGATTGATACAGCCAGTAATACTTATCCAGTCGTTGGTTTTCATATGGTGATGGTGATGGTAAAATGGAGTTGGCTGTTCAACAAGACAAAGGTTAGACTGATTTCTTCTGTCCTTTGCTTACCCTTTATTGCCCCTCCCCTTTCTGTTATCTGCCCCCGAGACCCAATACCAGCGATAATCCTGAAACAAAAGGGTGAACCATTGTAACTCCTCCCAACTTTCTACTCTTTTCTTTAAACAGGGAAATTGCTTAAGCTTTTTTCGTTCCCATCCAGTCTCTCATCAGTACCGATCCTCGTATGCCAAATACGCTACACCAGATAACACTGGCAGCCAGATAACACTGGCAGCTGCAATGCACCACAAGCATTGCCCAGAAATAGCGCCCCACGTGGCTAAGCAGGATGACCACACGTCTGCTCAGTGTATTTTTATGGCAGATAGCAGGCCGAGAGGATCTGCAAACCAGGAAGGCACCTGAGCCTGGCCGTATGAAACCACAACTCACCCCGTACCCTGCAGACCCTCCCCCCACTATCGCCCTCCACGTGCCAGGCCGCCTATTTCACCGCTCCTCCCTAACCTAAACCATGTCCATCTTAAAGCGCAATCCCCCAGCTGTGGCTGTTCAAACCACCAGCTGACTGCCTGCCACATGGTAAAGTACCCAATTTAAGCGCTGTTATAGCTGACTGTACTATACATGTGCTATCACTTTAACTAGTGGCTCCGCTCCAGGATGACACAGGTCAGAGGGCACGGCAGCCATCTTCAGGAGTCAGTCAGTGTGATGCAGTTATGAAGGCAGATGCAGGATCCTGTGTTCCTGTAGTTATCCAAGCCTGTATATAACAGTAAGTGTCCTGCAATAAAGCAATGGTGAACCCGACAGCCTCGTATCTGAACAAGCAGAGAGCATAACAGGGGCGACGAGGATGGGATTTGTAAAGGCTGCTCAGCCTGAAGAAAAGAAAAAAAACAGGGATTGAAAGCCAGATAAAGCACACACAGCCATCCAGCAGCAAGATCATGGCACTGATAGGCACATTAACTGAGTTTGATGGAGAGAAAACTTCCTGGAGCTCCTGGGCTGAGAGATTAGAGCAGTACTTCAGTGCTAACACCATACCCCCTGAGAGACAGGTAACACCCCCTGAGAGGCAGGTAACACCCCCTGAGAGACAGGTAACACCCCCTGAGAGACAGGTAACACCCCCTGAGAGACATGTAACACCCCCTGAGAGACAGGTAACACCCCCTGAGAGACATATAACACCCCTGAGAGGCAGGGAGCACCCCCTGAGAGGCAGGGAGCACCCCCTGAGAGACATGTAACACCCCTGAGAGACAGGTAACACCCCCTGAGAAACATGTAACACCCCCTGAGAGACAGGTAACACCCCCTGAGAGACATGTAACACCCCCTGAGAGACAGGTAACACCCCCTGAGAGACATGTAACACCCCCTGAGAGGCAGGTAACACCCCCTGAGAGGCAGGTAACACCCCTGAGAGACATGTAACACCCCCTGAGAGACATGTAACACCCCCTGAGAGACAGGTAACACCCCCTGAGAGACATGTAACACCCCTGAGAGACATGTAACACCCCCTGAGAGACAGGTAACACCCCCTGAGAGACATGTAACACCCCCTGAGAGACAGGTAACACCCCCTGAGAGACATGTAACACCCCCTGAGTGACTGGTAACACCCCCTGAGAGGCATGTAACACCCCCTGAGAGACAGGTTGCAGTGTTTCTCACAGCCGTGGGGGCTAACACATATGATACTCTAAGAGACCTTCTGTTCCCTGAGAAACCAGCAAGCAAGGCTCTACAGGAACTCCTGAAACTATTAGAGGATCACTTTCAGCCAAAACCGCTGGAAATTGCAGAAAGATTTCGTTTTTATCAACGGCAGCAGCAGCCGGGTGAAGATATTAAAGCCTATTTGGTGGCCCTTCGCAAACTGGCCTCCACCTGTTCATTTGGGGAGGACCTACCGACAGCTTTGAGAGACAAGTTTGTCCTGGGACTGAATAGTGAAACAATTCAAAGGAAACTTCTAACAGAAAAGGGACTCACCCTTACAAGCGCAGTTGAGATAGCATCAGTCATGGAGATGGCTGTCAGGGATACAGAGGAATTGCACCCTCAGATTCACAAAGAAGGGGTGAAAGAGGACGTTTTCAGAACCGCAGTTGCTACAGCCAACTGGAGATACAGACCCAAACCCACGCCAGTTTGTTACCGGTGCGGTAATACAGACCACGACTCCAAAACCTGTCGGTTTAAGGATCAACCTTGTCATCGATGTGGAAAAATGGGCCATCTCAAACGATTTTGCCGTAATAGGAATGTACAAGGACAAAAGCCGCAGTACCCTAAGAAGAAGACTTACAAGGTACAGAAATTTACATCATCTTCATCTGACTCAGACAACGATGAGGCATTACATAGTTTATCTATACAACGTATACACTCGTCACACCCTGCAATGACAGTACAAGTAACCATTGAAGGGAAGAGACTAAAGATGGTCGTTGATACAGGAGCTGCAGTGTCAGTTATCACACAAAAACAGTGGAAACAACTTCAGATCCAGCAACTGTCCACCCCACTCCAATAAAGCTGCAGACCTACTCAATGCAAGTACTCCATCCACTTGGTTGCGCAAAGGTAAAGGTATCATACAAGGGCCAGACGAAGAGACTACCACTATCAGGGTTATTCAGAGGGCGGGAAAAGCAGGAGAATGACTGGAGAATGAAAAATTCTAGGTCAAAATAGCCAAACCAGAAAAATTCTCCCTTTCATCTCACTTTTCAAATTGGCTATTTTGACCTAGAATTTTTCATTCTCCAGCCATTCTCCTGCTTTTCACGCTCTCTGAATAACCCTGTATATATCCTGAAAAACGGAGGACCGCCTCTCTTTGGCAGAGATTGGATCACTCATCTGGGAATGCCAGATATCATCAAGAATCCTTGCAACACCCTGACAGTTCCGTCAGGACATGATGATGGATGGGTGGAATCCTTAAAACAGCGTTTCCCTGAGGTTTTCGTTGACGAGTTAGGGAAAATCAAAAATGACTGTGTGAGGCTCAAGCTGAAACCGGATGCTCATCCCAGATTCTTCAAGGCTCGGACAGTACCGTTTGCCCTTAGAGCGGGAGTGGAAGCTGAACTAATCCGACTAGAAGAACAGGGTGTCATTTCCAAGGTAGAGCGCAGTGCTTGGGCATCACCTATTGTTCCAGTAAAGAAATCAAATGGTGAATTGCGCATCTGTGTGGATTTTCGCATGGTACTAAATAGCCAACTGGAGGTTGAACAGTATCCTCTACCCAGAGTAGATGACCTCTTCACTTCACTTGCTGGGGGACAAAAGTTCACCAAGATTGATCTACGACAAGCTTACTTACAGTTTGAGGTCCACCCCTCTTCTCGAAAATACCTCACCATTAACACTCACAGGGGTTTGTACGAATACAATCGAATGGTGTTTGGCATTGCATCTGCACCAGCCATCTGGCAAAGAAAGATGGATGAAATTTTAGCAGACATTCCCTTCACTCAGTGTCTATTAGACGACATGCTCATCACTGGTCGCACGGACCAAGAACACAAGCAGAATGTAGAGCTCGTTTTACAAAGACTTCAGGACCAAGGTCTCAAGGTAAATTTGACAAAATGTAAATTCATGGTGCCTAAATTGGAGTTTTGTGGCCACTTGGTAGATGCAGAGGGCATTCATACTGCTGAAGACAAGGTTGATGCTTTAGTCAAAGCGCCAGCCCCAACAAGTGTCCATCAACTACGATCCTACCTTGGCCTGCTTAACTACTATAATAAATTTCTTCAAGACCTTGCTCATACATTGTTTCCACTGCATAAGCTCCTGGAGAAACACTCCAGGTGGGACTGGTCAGCTAAATGTCAACATGCTTTTGAATCCTCTAAACGGAAACTGTTAGCGTCACGTATGCTTGTGCACTACGACCTCCAGAAGCCTCTCACCCTGGCTTGTGATGCCTCTCCTTATGGTCTGGGCGCTGTTCTTTCCCACATCCTACCAGATGGCTCTGAGAAACCGGTGGCCTTCGCCTCCAGATCCTTGACAAAGACAGAGAGCAATTACTCTCAAATTGATATGGGCAATTGCATTGATATGGGCAATTCGGAAGTTTCACCTTTACCTGTATGGTAGAGAGTTTACCATATTAACGGATCATAAACCACTTCTTCAAATTTTTAGCCCTGACAAAGGAATCTCTCAGACAACTGCAGCCCGTCTCCAGCGCTACGCCCTGTTCTTGGGAGCATACAGCTACCGCATACAGTATCGAAGTCATGATGACAATGCAAATGCAGATGCAATGTCCTGTCTCACAGAACTGCCTCTACAGTCGACACCATCAGTCAAGAGTTGTAGGTACACCACCTCACACCTCCTTACTTCCAGAGAGATAGCAGCCCATACTGTGAAGGATACCCTTCTGACAAACGTGCTTACCCTTATACGAGACGGCTGGCCTGCGACAGTATCACAGGAACAAGAACCTTAATACCGTAAGCGAATGGAATTGTTTGTGAAGGATAATTGTGTCTTATGGGGAGACCGAGTGGTCATTCCAAAAACCCTCCAGAGACACATCTTGGACTTGCTACATACTGGTCACCCTGGAACCACGCAGATGAAACAGAAAGCACGGGGCTATGTGTGGTGGCCGAACATAGATGCAGATATCACGGCATATGTCAATGCTTGTGTAGGATGTGCCCAAACTGCCAGAGACCCTCCTCGAGGATGCATTCAACCCTGGACTTGGCCCACGGTTCCCTGGTTTCGCCTTCACTTGGATTTTGCGGGTCCCATAAGGGGACAAACCTTCTTGATTATAATTGATGCCCACTCAAAATGGCCAGAGGTCATTCCAGTTACCCAGCTGACTACAAAGGCAACAGTTGCCATATTATTGCATCTTTTTGCTTCGCTTGGGTATCCCAGGGAGATTGTCACAGATAATGGTGCCCAATTCACAAGTCAGGAGTTCCAGAGTTTTGTTACGGTCCATAATATCAAGCACAAATTAACCGCCCCCTATCACCCAGCCACCAATGGGCAAGCAGAGCGGTTTGTACAAACTTTCTAGAACTATTTCAAGGCCTCAGTAGCTGTGACTAGCTAGAGGTCCATATCGCCTCAGCAGTTGGACTCTTTCCTGTTTACTTACAGAACTACACCACATGCCACCACTGGTACAACACCAGCTGTGCTTATGTTGGGAAGACAGCCATGGACTGCTTTTGACATGCTTCACCCTCAGACCGTTCATGAACATGTATTACAATCCCAAGAAAAGATGGTGAAGTCCAAAGAGTCTCCTGTTTTTGCAGCCCACCAGGAGGTCTGGACTCGATCGTATGGATCTGCCAACACTCGGTGGCTACCTGCTACCATTGCAGAATCTTTGGGACCCAAGATGTACAGAGTCCGCCTGGAAGATGGTTCCATTACCAGACGACATGTAGACCAGCTACGGTCTCGTTCACGGGTGCCGGAACCCTTGACGTCCCCAACCCTACGGGGTCCGGTGTCCACATCTAATGCGTCGGAGGACATCTGGAATGGTGTCTGGGTTGACTCGGAAACTTTGGACTCGTCTCCTGTGGGTATTTGTGACTCTGGTTCAGAGGTTCCCCCTTACCCCTCTGTACCCTCCTTGACCCCATCAGTTGATCTTTCATCCAATCCTACCACCTCCAACACCCCGCCTGCTGGTGGGCATCCCCAATGTCACCGACGCCCTCCTGACCGCTTACTTCTTCAAGAACGGATAAGAGACTTCCGTCTGTCCTCGCGTAGGGCCCGGAAAGATGTGGATGATGATTTGGCCCCACAATTTTCTTCAGAAGACTAGTCATCAGTTTTTCAGTGACACTCTCCAAGTTCCTCAGATGAACTGTGTTCGATTGTTATGGTTGTTGATTTGTTACTAGGTTTTTGTTATGTTGTTCTGGTTTTGTTTTTGGGGTGGGGAGGAAGGTGTTATAGCTGACTGTACTATACCTGTGCTGTCACTTTAACTAGTGGCTCCGCCCCAGGATGACACAGGTCAGAGGGCACAGCAGCCATCTTCAGGAGTCAGTTAGTGTGATGCAGTTATGAAGGCAGATGCATGATCCTGTGTTCCTGTAGTTATCCAAGCCTGTATATAACAGTAAGTGTCCTGCAATAAAGCAATGGTGAACCTGACAGCCCAGCCTCATATCTGAACAAGCAGAGAGCATAACAAGCGCAATCCACCCAGTTGTGGCCGTAAAAAACACCAACTGTCTTCAAGCCACTTGGGATACTATCTGATCGATAATAATTGCTCTAAACCATGCTTTTAATCAAAGAACAATCCCCCAACCTTGGCCGTTCAAAAACCACAGGCTGGCTTCATGTAACATGGTGTATAACTTGATGGAATAGGTAGACTAACCATGTCCATATTTAGACAATCCCCCAGACGTGGCCGTATAAACCACGAACCGGGTTCATGCAACATGGCATATTTCCATTTGGGGAAACCACGGGCGGTCTTGCATGAGTGGTGAAATCACCACTCCATTGCCCCTATCCATGGTGCTTCTGCTGCGTGACCTTTCCGACGTTGTAGAGAACCAGCATCTATGAAAGAGAAAACAAAACAGGGTGGGTTGGGTGGGAGTAAAAGAAAAAATTACTGCAATACCAAAAAATGTCCCACGCACAGCCTCTTTTACCCTCCCTTCCCCCTCCTTTTCCATTGTTTATCTCCCCATTGTACCCAATCACAAAGAGCCATGTTTCAGCTCATAAAACAAAGGCGCCCATGCCTGATCCCATAGAACAAAGGGAACTCACTCCCTTTCACTCTTGTGTAATACAGGGATAATTATTAAACCTCACTTCATTCCTAATTAGTCTTTCTCACGAACTAAGAATTATACCCCTATCCTCTTCTTACACTTCTCCCATGTAAGTTACCTTATTAAACCTACTAACCCCCCAAGCCCCCCCCACCCGCCCCAACCCCCCCTCCCTTTTCCCGTAAATGAAAACACAACAAAGTATTGGCATTTTGAAAAGGTTACGTCTTTTATTACTTAAGGCCAAATTCTTTGCCTCTAAGGCAGAATTATTATTATCGATCCTCGTATGCCAAATACGCTACACCAGATAACACTGGCAGCCAGATAACACTGGCAACTGCAATGCACCACAAGCATTGCCCAGAAATAGCGCCCCACGTGGCTAAGCAGGATGACCACACGTCTGCTAAGTGTATTTTTATGGCAGATAGCAGGCCGAGAGGATCTGCAAACCAGGAAGGCACCTGAGCTTGGCCGTATGAAACCACACTCACCCCGTACCCTGCAGACCCTCCCCCCACTATTGCCCTCCACGTTCCAGGCCGCCTATTTCACTGCCACCAAAAACGAGTACGCTCTTTTTACTGCCACCAATAAAAACCCGTGACCTTTCCTCTTACCCCACAAAAGGCTCCTTATCGCGCCTTCAATGAAGAGTGTGTTCCCAGCCTTATCACCCCTTCAATGAACTCCTCACTTCTTGCTCCTATTTCGGGGTGCTCCAAAACCATTGCCAGATAACATCGGCAAATGCAATGCACCACACATATTGCCCAGAAATAGCGGCCCCACGTGGCTAAGTAGCGTGACCACGTGTCTACTCAGGGGTCTCTTTATATCGCAAATAGCAGGCCGAGAGGATCTGCAAACCCGGAAGGCACCTGAGCTTGGCCGTATGAAACCACACTCACCCCGTTCCCTGCAGACCCTCCCCCAACCATTGCATCCCCACGTGCCAGGCCGCTATTTCACCGCTCACAATACCTATCTCTTCTCTAGCTGTCCCCTAGATGTAGTACCATAATATCTGGCTTACCCCACTTTCTCCTGGATGTCTTTGCTATTCCCAATAACTGCCCCACCCCCTACCTTGCTTCCCTATCCATCTAATCCCTACTTCAATTACGCTGCACCCCGGGGTCGCTTCTCTCTTGGTGCCAGCAGCATGACTCTCCATCCAGTGCACATAGGAGTGTCCCAGGATCCGCACTCTCATTGCGTGTCCTGCAAATAACCAAAATGTAAACTATTAACGGTAATGCACACACACACCAGTGTACCCGAACTGAAAAGAAACCAAAAGAAACAAGGAAACAAATTATTATTATTAAAACAAAACAATTGTTCCCCATAAGTTTTCCCTTCATTTCTTTAATGACCTCACATATCTCCTATATACTTCCCATTTCCATCTCCCCATCATTTTAATTCGGTCCTTTGGGTAACCCAATCTGCCTCAGTACTAGCAGCTCGTATCCTGAAAGAATGGGGGCAAATGTAACTCCCCTTTCAACCAAGCCCCTCCGTGGCCTGCTGCGGAACCATTTTGAATTGATACCCGGACAAGTTAGTACCACCCTTGTGCTCCCAGAACATGCGACCATTTGAAGGAGTCGCCTCCAAGTATGCCCTCATACATACCACTGGGCATACTTCCCCACCATGGGCACCTAGAGCAATTGTTTCCTCAATCCTTAGGGCAGCTGTAAAACTAAAACAAATGCTGCCCTACAAAGATTGTTATCAGCTCCATCTTATCTCCTACTTGTACTCTGCTGTCAAGATCTTCCTCACCACGAATTGTTTAGCCCAGTGCTCCTCTTCCTTTAACCGAGCAAAGTATGAAATACCACTAAATAGTTCCAAGCCGTCCTTTATTGACTTACCGCCGAACTTCAGTAGCTATTTGAAAACAACATTCTGCCCTATCTCCTCTGTCCCTTTAAAACTCGATCCAACCCTTTCACTGCTTGCTCTACGGTGCCCATGTCTTCAGCAACAACAATCTCCTCACCAAATCTTTGATGCCCTCTAACTGCTCCCCATCTGGCAAAGAAACGGAGGGCAGTCTTCACCCTGGAAATTTTTTTTAATTTTTTTTTTTATTTTATTGTTATTATTATTTATTACTTTATTATTATTATTATTTATTTATTTATTTTCCCTTCTTTCCCCCTCTTTCCTCCTCCCCCTCCCGGTGCCAAATGTCGGAACACATCCCACCTGAAACTGGACAATGTATCCGCCACCACCTTCCTTACCCCCGGTATGTGATTTGCCGTGAAATTAATATTGCTTTTCAAACATATCAACACCAAATACCTGACATAGGCTACAACCTGCGGTGATGATGCAGACATGTTATTCAGCACTTGCACCACACCTTGAATATCAGATCCCAAAAAAAGGGGGGGAGGGATGTATTTCATTTTTTTTTTTTAAATTATTTATTTTTTTAATTCTATCCCCCACAGTGGTATTGCCCCGACGATTGGAAAATAAAAAATTCCAGAAACACCAAGCTTTGCACCCATCCATTGAATCCACTCCTGGGCCATTTGCCTGCTCACCATTAGAAATTACACTAGACCATTTGATCTTAATGTCTGGCCATTCCCCCCCAAACCACCTACAATTCTCCCCGATCAACTAAACTTATATTGTAACCCCCCCCCGATCCTACCTCATTCTCCAGTCCCTTTGGAACCCGTTACCATGAAATCGTCCAAGTAATGTACTATACGTCTCCTCCCCGCTCTCTTCTCCACTAAGCCATGCAAAAAAGTAGGAAGCCTTTAAAAAGGGAGCACGGGATATTGCCCACCCCAATGGGTAAACAGATATCGATGTAAAATTAACCATCGAATTTACACCCCATTAAAAGAAAACCCCCTGGACACAGCGGTACGGCCTGAAGGCTGCCTCTAGATCAAGCAAAGGTAACTCTGTCCCCTCGCCAGCTACCCTTACCAAAATCACCACCTGATTGAATGAATGCTAGGTAACAGAAACATCTTCCCTACTTATTGCCTCTGCAAAGAAACGGCCGCCCCAATGTTTATTTGTATGTATTTTCCTTACATTCCCTTGCTCTGTGTATCATGTAGAGTATTGTATTCCCTCTGTATAGCGTAACCTCTGTATTACGATCCAGTCTTTGTATAGTGTACACCCCCCTGTAAGTAAAGAATTCATTTTGTTTTCCCATGCTTCCATCAGCCCCTCCCCTCCCACCAGCAACTAAGGTCACCAGCTCACTGTTATCTGATCCATTGTTCCCATCTGAGAGTTACTCCATTGTTTGTGCACCTTCCCTCTGTATGTGTGAGTCCCCTTGCGAAATGTAAATAACGCCGTCTCCATTTTGAGTTGAGAAAGAGCAAGGATGTTCTGTACATTAGTGGCTGCATTTATTAAAACATAAAGCAAATAAAACAATATTAATGGCACTGCCAAGTCACCAGGACGCGTTTCGCCAGAATAACTGGCTTCATCAGCTGGTTTACATGCTGAACCGATTCACAGGTTTAAATAATGTCTTAAAATTGTCCCCATATGACCTTAATTGTATAATCAGCGTGCGTTCCACGCCTCAAAACCGTACTTTTCCAGGTTTGCGGCGGGCGCCGCCATCTTGCGCATGCGTTCTTCTCATCCTATGCGTTCCACTATGCGGGTCACGCCATTGGTCCGGATGTAGCGTGCGTTTCACTATGGATGCTGCACTCGGCTTTCGGCGGTAGTACTCCCTTTCTTTCCTTTCTTCCCTGGGAGATATAAACACCATCTCTGGCCACCGGACAAATTAAAACCTCGATAGAGGGAGGATAATACTAAATTTATACATCCAATGTATTATACAACACTTATAAACTCCCTTTTATCTTCTCCAATTATATCCCATGCGGGGGATATAGATACATTAATAATAATAATTAATGTTCTGTATAGATGTTCTATAATCTCTAGAGTATATATATTAAGTGTTGGTATCTATAAACTGGTACTGGTCACTATATATATATATATAATATGTAACCCAATGTGTACTGATATTATAGTATACAATATCCAATATTATTAAAATGGTTCCCACCAATTGGTTAACTCTAAAAAAATGTATATTTTAAATCTCAACCCCTAATAAAGTGCATAATATATTTTCTAACCCCTAATAAATTAGGGAGTGGATATTTACATTTAAATAATCTCCATATATATAACCCAAAGTGTACTAGTATTGTGTATGTCCTATATTATTTAAATTGGACTAAAATGGTTATCACCAATTAATTCTAATAAAGTGCATGATCTGAATCTCAACCCCTAATACAGTGCATAATATAATTTTATTTTTACCCCTAATAAAAATGGGGAGTGGACATTTATATATGAATAATCTCCTTACTTGAGTGCTATAATAATTGGTGATGAATTACTGTTTCTTAAAAATGTGCTTAATTAATATACATAAAAGGTGTCACCTCTTTTTATAAACACAATAAAGCGCTTTAGGTGTAGAGGTCCTAACCTATAGAAAAGTAGATAGTAACCCACAATATTAGTGGGTATGTTGTAAATGGTCTAAACCTCCCATTCTGAATTAATGTGAATATAAATTATTTAATGTGCCAATTTATTTAATATAGTGGATTTATAGTGCTATTTATATACTAAAGTGCCAAAATGGTTAATATTAATAACCTTTGTAATGATATAAAGTGCATAATTAAAAGCTTATCCTCGCTATGGAGGAGGCTAATTTATGTGCGTCTCCCCTGTTTATAGATATTGTCAAATATATATAAATATAAATATTCCCTCGTCCTTTGGCATAGATTATATATAGTGTAAAATATATACCTTAATTATTTATAATATTGATATTATGCTGAATTATAATTATTGTAATGTGTGAGCTATGGCAGAGTTCAGTTGAGAGTAGAATGATTCCTCTTAACTTTTAGATCACCCCGATGGTATAAAATTGAGGACAACCCGTCCCAAAAAAACCAGAAGACAGCTTCTTATAAGAAATGAATAATTTCAAAATCGTCGTTTAAAGCATGTGGAGTCAATGTGCCATTGTCAAAAATGAGTCTCATTTCTTCTTTTCCTAATTTTTTAATCATGTCTTCTTCCACTTCTGTTTTTTTAATCTGTTTTATTGCCCAAAATTTTAGACCTACAGGGGAACTATTGTGTTGATTAGTGAAATGTATAGACACTGAGTGCTTCTCAAAATTATTTCTGATACTTCTAACATGCTCAGCTACTCTAACATTAAAAGCTCTCTTAGTGCGTCCTATATAACGTAGGCCGCAAGGGCATTCCAACATGTAAATTACGTTTTTGGAGCAACAATTTAAAATACCATCTATCTTAACTGTTTTATTGTGTTTATGGTCCAAATAAGTGCCTGTATATTTAGGAAAAGAAGAAATGAGACTCATTTTTGACAATGGCACATTGACTCCACATGCTTTAAACGACGATTTTGAAATTATTCATTTCTTATAAGAAGCTGTCTTCTGGTTTTTTTGGGACGGGTTGTCCTCAATTTTATACCATCGGGGTGATCTAAAAGTTAAGAGGAATCATTCTACTCTCAACTGAACTCTGCCATAGCTCACACATTACAATAATTATAATTCAGCATAATATCAATATTATAAATAATTAAGGTATATATTTTACACTATATATAATCTATGCCAAAAGGACGAGGGAATATTTATATTTATATATATTTGACAATATCTATAAACAGGGGAGACGCACATAAATTAGCCTCCTCCATAGCGAGGATAAGCTTTTAATTATGCACTTTATATCATTACAAAGGTTATTAATATTAACCATTTTGGCACTTTAGTATATAAATAGCACTATAAATCCACTATATTAAATAAATTGGCACATTAAATAATTTATATTCACATTAATTCAGAATGGGAGTTTAGACCATTTACAACATACCCACTAATATTGTGGGTTACTATCTACTTTTCTATAGGTTAGGACCTCTACACCTAAAGCGCTTTATTGTGTTTATAAAAAGAGGTGACACCTTTTATGTATATTAATTAAGCACATTTTTAAGAAACAGTAATTCATCACCAATTATTATAGCACTCAAGTAAAGAGATTATTCATATATAAATGTCCACTCCCCATTTTTATTAGGGGTAAAAATAAAATTATATTATGCACTGTATTAGGGGTTGAGATTCAGATCATGCACTTTTTTAGAATTAATTGGTGATAACCATTTTAGTCCAATTTAAATAATATAGGACATACACAATACTAGTACACTTTGGGTTATATATATGGAGATTATTTAAATGTAAATATCCACTCCCTAATTTATTAGGGGTTAGAAAATATATTATGCACTTTATTAGGGGTTGAGATTTAAAATATACATTTTTTTAGAGTTAACCAATTGGTGGGAACCATTTTAATAATATAGGATATTGTATACTATAATATCAGTACACATTGGGTTACATATTATATATATATATAGTGACCAGTACCAGTTTATAGATACCAACACTTAATATATATACTCTAGAGATTATAGAACATCTATACAGAACATTAATTATTATTATTAATGTATCTATATCCCCCGCATGGGATATAATTGGAGAAGATAAAAGGGAGTTTATAAGTGTTGTATAATACATTGGATGTATAAATTTAGTATTATCCTCCCTCTATCGAGGTTTTAATTTGTCCGGTGGCCAGAGATGGTGTTTATATCTCCCAGGGAAGAAAGGAAAGAAAGGGAGTACTACCGCCGAAAGCAGAGTGCGGCATCCATAGTGAAACGCACGCTACATCCGGACCAATGGCGTGACCCGCATAGTGGAATGCATAGGATGAGAAGAACGCATGCGCAAGATGGTGGCGCCTGCCGCAAACCTGGAAAAGTACAGTTTTGAGGCGTGGAACGCACGCTGATTATACAATTAAGGTCATATGGGGACAATTTTAAGACATTATTTAAACCTGTGAATCGGTTCAGCATGTAAACCAGCTGATGAAGCCAGTTATTCTGGCGAAACGCGTCCTGGTGACTTGGCAGTGCCATTAATATTGTTTTATTTGCTTTATGTTTTAATAAATAACCTTTATTTTAAAGCTTATTTGATCCCCGCTTTCCTGAACGTTCCGGAGGTCTATAGGGTCTGTTGGACTTAACACACAATAAGTCCATACGCGCGCGCACTCCGAGCTTTGTTTTAAGCTCCAACGCACGTGAGTTGGTAATCTCTACATTTTTGTTAGTTACTGAATTCGCGAGATCTGCACAAGAAAGTTCTTTTGTTTCTTATATTACATGTGAGAAGAATTTCCCTAAAAAATAAGGTGTGGGGTACCTTTCAAGTGGAGAAACACCCGAATGCGCAGATCCACTCAGAGCAAGTGTTCGGGCGCTAGATTTTGTGAGTTTAATCAGTACACAGCGGTTTGTTATGAGATCTTGTTAAAACAGTCTGTACTATTATAGTGTCTGCTTTTTTCATATGATCCATGTGGACAAATGAACTAAGAGAACCACCAGATATCCATAAGCGGTCTCCATCGTGCCACCAGATACGTATTATTACAATATTGTTCTACACAGTGGCTGCATTGTCCTCCATTTTATGAGTCCTCAGCCCTGGAATCCTTTATCAATAGAACCAAGCTGCACATGTGAAAGTCTTTAGAAATACAAAGTTTATTGGTTTTCAAATGCAAAATATACAAGCAGATTTTAAGTATCCGACATATCTAATATAGGTTTGAGAGCTCATACAGATACATATTTGGGTTTCCGCCATTCCTACGATTCATGTCTATCAAACCCGGCGACCCCATGTACAAGCTAATACCAATTATGAACAAAGCCATCATACTTATATGAAAACATAAAGAAGTTATTCTGTTTCTGGAGTAGTGCGAAATAGATTGGCCTGAAGTAAAGGGGGTTGTGGCATGATGTGAGCCGGTGTGTGTTCTGCAGAAAACCTTCAGAGCACGGTAAGAGAACCTGTAGCTCAAGGATTCATCAGGAGCAGAGGCGGAAAAGGAATGAGAATAGAATAGAGAAGAAAGAAAACCTCATTAGATAAGGGATAAGGGAGAACAGTGGTATTAATGGGGTGGGGTGGGGTGTGGGAGAGTGGATGAGTAACACAACTGACCTGCTGGGAGGGTGGACACTGCTAAGAGATATAACCTAAAAAAAAAAAAAAAAAAAAAAAAAAAAAAAAAAAAAAGGGGGGGGGTATGAATTGTGAGTGCGAGCTGCTAGTCAATTCAGAACTAACACGTCCGTCCGTCGCCCTCCTCCATTGAGCAAGTCATCCTAGCCTCTCCTCCTCAAGTCACCTCCGCTGCCAGGATCTCTCGGAATCTGGTTGTGGAGCAATATGCCGTCCAATGGAACCATACATCCGTAAAGTTTTGTGCAGCTGCTGCTGGCGGGAGTGCAAGTTCCTCGTTGGAGCGTAATATCTCC
The DNA here is from genome assembly GCA_009667805.1 of Leptobrachium leishanense. NCBI lineage: Eukaryota > Metazoa > Chordata > Amphibia > Anura > Megophryidae > Leptobrachium > Leptobrachium leishanense. Next base: position 41,541 of record RXON01003730.1, read on the forward strand.
AATTTGTCTGTCAGCATTTTCATCGTCGGTATATTTGCCGTTTTCCAGTAAAGGGGAATCAAAGAGCGTGCAACCAGAAGAATGCGCAATAACACAGATTTCTTCATCGATTTCACTGAGAAGGGTAATATAAGTAAGAGAAAGGCTTGTGGTGTGAAGTCAAGGTTCACATCTGTAGTTTGGGACACTAAATCTTGTACCCCTCTCCAATATGGTTCCAGATAAGGACACTCCCACCAAATATGAATGTAGGTGCCAATTGCCGTAAGGCACCTCCAGCAATTCGGTGAATGGGATGCATCAAAGTTGGCTACCAAAGCCGGTGTCCGATACCAGAAAGCCAGCAACTTGTACGAGGCTTCCTGCAATCTCGCCATCGGCGAGCCATGGTGTGTCAAACTGAGTGTTTTGGTCCAGGTTTCATCTGAGATTGGGGTGTTAAGGGTACGTTCCCATCGGGCCATAAAGTCCGGAGGTTCCTCTCCAACTGCTTGTAGCATGCAATAGATGGTGGAGATGCCGTGCACTAACGGCAGTGCCTTTTGGCATAGTGATTCAAACGAGGTGAGTTGTCTGTTCAGTGAGGCATTACCCGGTAACTTCCTCAAGAACGATTTAATTTGGTGATAGTTAAAGCGAACATTAAAGGTTGGAACTGGGTGTTCCGGTGTGTCAAGTGGTACAAAATTGCCATCGCACAGCAAATGATAGGCACGGAGGTCCGATGAATCTGTAAAACGCTCCATTAGGGATGGTAAGATAGCAATTGGTAAATCAGGTTGTGAACTAGTGGAAGCAACGGAGATGGGTACGTTGTCAGTGCAAATTTCGTTTTGTATTTATGCCAGAGATGAAGTGTATGTCCAAGGGGGGAGGCCGAAAGCGTGAGGTTTTTAACTACTATCCAAGAAAGCCAAGGAAGTAGCCTGGTTGGTCGTTCTGCCAAGAATTCCTCCAAGTCCAGCCATTTCTGGTTAGGGGATTCTGCCATCCAATCCACAATTCTGTTCATATGTGCCGCCGTATAGTAAAGGAAAGTGTCGGGAACAGCGAGACCTCCCTTTAGCTTCGGTTTGCAGAGTGTAGCATATTTAATCCGCGGGCGGCCTCGTGGCCAAATAAAGTTGGAGAAGAGGGAGCGAATCAATTGGTGGTACGATCTAGGTAATAGGATCGGAAGCGCTTGAAACAAATATAATAGTCTCGGTAAGAAATTCATCTTAAGTACCCCAATTCTGCCCGACCAGGACAAGTACTTAGAGGTCCATTGCGCGGTATCCCTTCTAAACTTGTCTAGCAACGTCATATAGTTAAGAGTAAAAAGTTTTGAGTAATCTGATGTTAGATTGATGTCCCGAGATAAGTAAGTGAGGGAGAGCACCAACGAAATGGGTACTGTTCCTTCAATCTGGTACGCCAGGTCATTGGTAATGAGACTGCCAAAAGTTCCGACTTTGCATCATTGATTTTAAAACCTGTAAGTGCACCAAATGTTTGTAATTCTTGGAGAACTTCCGGCAACGTCCCGATCGGGTCGGGCATGAGAAACATAAGGTCATCAGCGTAAGCTGAGACCTTATGCTCCAGTCTTGCTCCCCTGACCCCCTTAATGAGTGGATTTTGCCTGATAGCGGATAAAAGCGGTTCTAAACTGAGTGCGAAAAGCAAAGGCGAAAGCGGGCATCCTTGACGCGTGCCGTTTAAGATTGAAAATGGTTGTGTGAGAGCACCATTAACACGAACCCTTGCGGATGGTGCTGAGTACAGAGCCTGAACCCAACTCAAATATTTCTCTCCAATACCAAAATGTTGCATAGCCTGGAACAAAAAAGGCCAACGCACTCTGTCGAATGCCTTTTCGGCGTCAGCTGACAGCAACAAAAGTGGGGACCTGGACTGCTTGGAGAGTGCTAAGGCATTCAGTATCCTGGTAGTTGCATCCCTGGCTTCGCGACCAGGGATGAATCCTACCTGATCAGAGTCCACGAGCTGTGGCAGAAATCGCTTCAGGCGGTTAGCCAGTATGCGAGCTAGCAATTTCATATCATTATTTAATAACGATATCGGCCGAAAATTTTCGCAACACGTGTGGTCTTTCTCAGGCTTTGGAATCAAAGAGATTGTTGCCATCAGCGAATGTGGATGTAGGGGTACTCCATCTCGTATTGCGTTGAAAAGATTAAGAAGGGCTGGAAGTAAGTCCGTGTTGCACTTCTTGTAATATTCAATTGGAAGTCCATCAGGACCCGGACTCTTCCCATTTTTCGCTGTTTTTAGAGCGGTTAACAATTCGTCAGGAGTAATTGCAGCATTTAAGGTCTCCTGGTCTGTAGGCCTAAGAGAGCGAGTAATCGTCCGAGTTAGATACGTCTGCAGTTGTTCCGGCGAGGATGTCCATGTGCCCGTCGACTCAATGTTATATAGGGATCGGAAATATTCCAGAAAGGTCGCCGAGATGTCTCTCGGGTCAGTGGTGAGCAGCCCAGTCGGCATACGTATCTTCGGAATGTAAGAGGCTATGCGTCTAGTGCGCAATATCCTCGCTAGTAAACGACCTGGTTTATTCTCGTTTAATGCAAAAAAAGAACGTGACCGCAAGGCCTGGAAGCGGATGGAGTCATTCAGCATTTTATTCAGAGAGCTTCTGGCTTGTAGTAGGTTTTGGTAGACCATCGGGTCGTTGGTGGAAATATGTTCTATCTCGAGATCTCGGATGGTCGTTGTGAGTGTGCGAATTTCCTCTTCGCGAAGTTTCTTACGGGCCGTGCCCTTACTGATAAAGAACCCCCGGACGACTGCTTTATGAGCCTCCCAAATCACTGGCATGGGGGTATCAAGAGTCAGGTTTTCTGTGAAAAAGTTAGTCAATATAGTCTTCAATTCCGCCATGATTAACGGGTCATCTAAAATGGAGATATTAAGGCGCCAATTTTTTTCCCGAGGAGCGAAAAGAGGTGACCGTAAGGTGAGCGAAATAGGTGCGTGATCAGACCACGTAGTAGCCTTAATGTCCACCGACGTAGGCAGACCTAGATCTTGATAGTGCATGAAAAAATAATCGATGCGTGTATGTACCGTGTGCGCGGCAGAAAAGAAAGAATAATCACGTTCCGTGGGGTGTAGAGTCCGCCACACATCCACAAATCTACGTTCCTGTAACGTGCGTCGCACTCCACGTAACACGTGTGGGGGTGTGGTCGATGTGCCGGCGGAGGAGTCAAGTCGGGGGTCTATGACCACGTTAAAGTCACCGGCCATGATAGTGATACCCTTCTCAAACAAGTCCAAGGATCGGAGTATTTTTGTCAAGCACGTGTGTTGTTTCTTATTTGGTAAGTATATTGATACAAAAGTGTAAACTGTGTCTAGAATAGATCCCCTGACAAAGAGGTATCGTCCGCCCTCATCTGTTTCTGTCGCATCTACCACAAAGGGTATATCTTTAGAAAATAAGATTGCTACTCCACGTGATTTGCTCACAGTGTAATTGCTAAAGAAACCTGTAGGAAAGTCAGCGTTTCCAAACGCGGGGGCAGAACCGTTCCTAAAATGCGTCTCTTGGAGGAAGGCGACGGACGTCCTGGCAGCCCTTATGTCTCGTAAAAGTCGGGATCTTTTTTCTGGGATATTTAAGCCACGTGCATTTATGCTAGTCAGCTGTAAAGTGCGGGCCACATATGGGGGTTTGTGACTTGACATGTTTTGTTATTTGCCTGTAAAAATTTAAAGGAGTCGCTGGTACGAAGAAGGCAAGTCGGGAGCACTTGAACAATAGGAGAAATAGACGGGAGGGGTCACAAATGGGTTAGGGGAGGGAGAGATACAGCGTGTAAAAAAGAGGGTAGAGTAAGTAAAGATTGAGATAAAAAGTAGAAGAGAAGGTGTGTAAGAGGTTACTGAAGTGGCTTAGAACATTAAGAATAGTAGACACCAAGAAAGGAGTGATGAACGAGCTTGTACTTAAAAAGGAGGCTTAAAGTGCGCTTACTGTGATGATACTCACCACCGCCCAGTCCAAGGGCTAAGTGGGAGAGTCCACAAGCAAGAGGGAGAGGAGTCGCACTATGCCTCGCGGGGCGTAGGCGGCAAGGCTCACAATCGATTAAGCACTACAAGAGAAAATATTTCAATACCTGTATAGTATTAATGTGCAGCACGACCAAAGAACTTCCCACCCCCAACTACCGACGTTCAAAAAATTCAAGTGTGCTATGGTCTAAACTAAACTGGACTCGGTTTAAAGTAACAGGTTGGCATAAGAATCGATTCTTAAAATAAAAATAACATTTTAAACTGGTGCAGTATGTACAAACAATAACATATCCTGCAGCTACATTAAATGACGATTATAATATCAGAAACACTATGTGGGCCTAACCACAACCAAGTGAAAGAACCAAACATATGATATGGTAGTGTGAAAAAAAAAAAAAAAAAAAAAAAAAAAAAAAAAACAACTCGGGTAGGTAGAAGCCCGAGGTAACTCCGCTCGTTGTAGTGTTCGAACCCAATCGCAACTAGAGTTCAGGTCATCCGTGTCAACGAGAGCGGCTGCCTATCAGGCTGCGGGCGCAGTCCATCAAGCGTATATGGAAATCGGTATTCTGTCCTCCAATATAGAAATCAGCCCCAGTTATTTCAAGTGAGGTTAATCCCGACACGGTCCAACGACCAACAGTTCTGGACTTATTAAAATAATGAAAAAAAAAATTGTGCTTCTTTCGTGAGACAAACCATTATGTGTCCCCTTCTCTTTCCCCCTCCTGTTTTCTCTCTTTTTCCCCTTTTTTCCCTTCCTTTTTTTTTTTCTTTTTTTTTTTTTCCCCCCCCCCTCTTTTTTTTTTTTTTTTTTTTTTTTTTTTTTTCCCCCCTTCTTTTTTCTTCTTTTTCTTTTCTTTTTTCTTTTCTTTTTTTTTCCCCTTCCCCCCTCCCCCCCCTTTGTCGTTCCCTCTTTTCCCCCCCCGTCAGTTTTTGTCTCTCTCTTCCCAAAAAAAAAAAAAAAAAAAAAAAAAAAAAAAAAAAAAAAAAAAAAAAAAAAAAAAAAAAACAAGGAAAAAACAAAAGAAAAAACACACCTCAATCCGGACTCAATGCTACCGGAGATGCAGCAAGTGGATCTTGGGTTTCAGGACCCGAGTTCCTCTAGGGGAGCGGTGTGGGCGAGACGTCCTGTTCAGAGGTTCCAGTGCCACGTGGGCTGCAGAGTATGTTCCCCGTCGGCCTCCTCAGCGTCCGGGACCCAGTACTGAGAAGAAGAGTTCCTATCTCAATCTGGTTGTTGCGAGTGCGGTTGCGCAGTAGGTGGTGAACGGGATTCGTGATATCGACTCCCTCTGGGCGAGCGCTGTGGGCGGGAAGCCCCGTTCAGAGGCCTCATTGCCGGAGGGGACAGCGGGGTGCGTTCCCAGTCTGAGATCTCAGTATCCGGCAATCCCATTGCTGAGAGGAACGAGCTCACATCTGATGGAGAATGAATGGTGTGCATTAAATTGTTTTTGCGAGCTGAAAGAGCGAAAGGAAATCCCCACCGATAAGGGGTATTTGTTTCTTGTAATTGGCGGGTTATAGGGCGTAACGCTCTCCTCGCTGCCAGTGTATAAGGGGAGAGGTCCTGAAAGATCTCGAAAGTCTCACCCGCAAATTTCCATTGTCGGCGTACTCTGGCCTCCATCATTATTGCCTCTTTTAACGAAAAGTCAGGGAGATGGCAAATTATGTCCCTCGGGGGGGCTGAGGTGGTGGGAGCTCTAGGGCGGAGGGCTCGATGGGCCCTGTCAATCGCGGCGTTGGGTAATGGAGGGCCGCTCAAAACATGTGAGAAGGCACCAAGTAAGAAGGCCTTAATTTCAAGGACATCCTCTCCCACCCCTCTCACCCTTATATTGTGTCTTCTCGATCTATTTTCTAGGTCGTCTGTTCTGCGGTGTAGGTCCGATATACGTAGCTCCGTCATCTGGTCCGCGCTCGTAGATGTTGTTGGTAGTGCCTTCACCTCCACCTCGAGGCGTTGTACACGTGTAGCGATCGTAGAGACTTCAGCCCGTACCTCCGATATCTCCCGCCCAAACGATGCTTGCACCTGAGCCAACATATCAGCGAAGTCCGCGCGGGTAGGTAGTTCGGCCCGGGTGGGGAGGTCGGCTATCAGAAGCTCTAGTCGCTGTATTGCAGATTGCCCTCCCATGGAGGATGATTCTGAGAGTGCCGGGGAGGCCGCCATCTTAGGCGCGCCCTTCGTCCTGGGCCGCGGGTGCGGAGAGTCGAAAAATTCCGCGATAGGTCTCGTCGGAGTAGTGCCGGAGGATGCAGAGGAGTTCCTGGTTTTCCTGCTGTTCGATGTGCGGACCATAGCCACTCGGGTTGTGAATTCTGCGAATTTTTACAGTAGTCGGGTCGGGAGCTCGAGATTTACGCCGCCATTTCGGTCTGCAGCCATGTGAAAGTCTTTAACCTCCGTCCATAATGAAACTGATTCTTGCTTAGTATATTAATCTATAGACCCGAAGTTAAATCAACCGAACTAACCATATGACACAGCATTTCCTAACGTACAAAATCACTGTTTAGTTGATAAGCCTCTTCAGAAATTATAACAGACACATTTAGATGTGTATTTGGTTAGTAATTGTTATATATTCATAAATCTGGCAGAAACAATCTGGATTAATTTAGTTGCGCAAATGTAAGCTTAAACAGATTGTACAGTTACTGCTGCAGCACTTCCTCATTGGCAGCAGAACATGTGACTTTTTGAGGTTTAAGATGGCTGCCAGCCATGCGGTCACTGATTACCTATGTTTATAAGATCATACAGACTATACAAATAATAAGGTTTGATCAAGTACTACAAAGTGAAGCAAATATCAACGAGCATATTCTAGCTAAAAATGCAAATCACTAGAATGGATAAATTAGCGCGTATTTAACCCAATAGATTACACACACATATAGTATATTATCAACATAGCTTAAAATTCCCTGAATAAATACACTTAATACTTATGCACTCGCAGGCTTTATTATGATGATGGTACAAGTGTGAAATATGAGTGAGTTACTGCTCATGTTTCCTCTATTCCTGAAATAAGTCTCTCCTCTCCCTCAATAAAGACAAAGTTACCGTTCTAAATAATTATTTACTCAACTGTAGCAAGTGCTCAAAACAAAAGATTGTACATTACTGCTGTGTCACTTTAAAATTGCAACAATTAGAATAGTGAACTTAAATACAGTATACAAATTAATTTGTTCACAACTTATTGCTTAGCCCTTGGGGTTACTCCAACATTATTTAAAACACACATCTTTTTGAATAACCCAGTAAATCATAACCCACATAAAAGGCCAGCATGTGAAACTGATTGAGAATCCACTAAAGGTGTTACTCAGCAATGCACGTATTGGTGCTTTTCTCATTCGGCACACTATAGAGTTATAGTGACTAATGTCCAGTGATTCAGTCTGTTATATCAAGTTCCTATGTGTGATTACATTCCCTTTGTGTTGTCTCCGTGTGCTATGGCTAGGTTTCTGTGTGTTTCTATTGTGTGATTACGGCGTGTGAGAGCAAGCTTTAATTTTATTTTTATGTTTTTTATATATATATATATTTATTTATTTATTTTTATTTTTTATTTATCTTAGTGTTATTTTACATTAGTGATTTCAGTGTGTTATAGAGAGGAATTTCGTGATTTCAGGGTGTATGATAGCTACATCATTAGCGTGACTTTGTGTGTTATACCGAGGTCCTACGTGTGATTTCACTATGTATAGTGAGTTCCTTCTGTGTGTATGGTGAGGGCACATGCTTGTATAGGGAGGCCCTGTGTTTGATTACGGTGTTTATATGGGTTGCTTAGTATGATTTTGGCTGCAGCCAAGGATGATACTAAAATTGGACAGTCAGTCATGTGCTATACTGAGCACATAAACTAATAAGGCACAGCAGTCCACAGACAGCCAAAGCAAAATTACTGGAAATCCTAATGCCCCTAATCTATACTATAAAAGAATAAGCTAAAAACTGTCCGTCGCCAAAACCCTACTGCGCATGCGCGACGGACATTTGAAAGCGGCCGTTAGAACACACAGGTAGCTGCGCGTGCCGGCCGCGTGAAAAAAAAAAAAAAAACGGCACGAGCCGCGCGCAGCTACCCGTGTGTTTAAACGGCCAGATGCCCCGATCCTCCAGCGGTGACCGTCCTCCGGCTGCCGGCGGGCCTCCAGGCTCAGGCGAGCCCCCGGCTCGGTTTGGGCCTACAGGCCCAGCCGAGCCGGGGACTCGCCTAAGCCTAGAGGCCCGCCGAGCAGCCAGCGGCAGCCGGAGAAGGTCACCGCTGGAGGATCGGGGCCGAAGTTCCCAAACAAATACACCCCAAAATCGGCCCTGAGCTCCAGCGGAGACCTCCTCCGGCTGCCGCTGGCTGCTCGGCGGCCCTCTAGGCTTAGGCGAGCCCCCGGCTCGGTTTGGGCCTACAGGCCCAGCCGAGCCGGGGACTCGCCTAAGCCTAGAGGCCCGCCGAGCAGCCAGCGGCAGCCGGAGAAGGTCACCGCTGGAGGATCGGGGCCGAAGTTCCCAAACAAACACACCCCAAAATCGGCCCTGAGCTCCAGCGGAGACCTCCTCCGGCTGCCGCTGGCTGCTCGGCGGCCCTCTAGGCTTAGGCGAGCCCCCGGCTCGGTTTGGGCCTACAGGCCCAGCCGAGCCGGGGACTCGCCTAAGCCTAGAGGCCCGCCGAGCAGCCAGCGGCAGCCGGAGAAGGTCACCGCTGGAGGATCGGGGCCGAAGTTCCCAAACAAATACACCCCAAAATCGGCCCTGAGCTCCAGCGGAGACCTCCTCCGGCTGCCGCTGGCTGCTCGGCGGCCCTCTAGGCTTAGGCGAGCCCCCGGCTCGGTTTGGGCCTACAGGCCCAGCCGAGCCGGGGACTCGCCTAAGCCTAGAGGCCCGCCGAGCAGCCAGCGGCAGCCGGAGAAGGTCACCGCTGGAGGATCGGGGCCGAAGTTCCCAAACAAACACACCCCAAAATCGGCCCTGAGCTCCAGCGGAGACCTCCTCCAGCTGCCGCTGGCTGCTCGGCGGGCCTCTAGGCTTAGGCGAGCCCCCGGCTTGGCTTGGGCCTACAGGCCCAGCCGAGCCGGGGACTCGCCTAAGCGTAGAGGCCGGCCGAGCAGCCTGCTCGGCCGGAGGAGGTCACCGCTGGAGCTCAGGCCGATGTTGCCTAACACATACTCACCGACATCGGCCCTTAGCTCCTCCAGCGATGGCGGTCCCGCTTGCAGCATCCCTTCTCTCTCCGTTGTTCGCCGGAATGACGTCACGAAAGCCTTTGACCCCGGGGGTCAAAGGCTTTCGTGACGTCATCCTGGCGAGCAACGGAGGAGAGAGGACGCTGCAAGCGGGACCGCCATCGCTGGAGGAGCTAAGGGCCGATGTCGGTGAGTATGTGTGGAACCGGTGGAGGACTCGAGGCCGATGTAGGTGAGTATGTGCTCTACACACACACACACACACACCTGCTTGCTCGGCCGGTATCCAAGCTTAGGCGAGCCCCCGGCTTGGCTTGGGCCTAGAGGCCCTGCCGAGCCGGGGACTCGCCTGAGCATGGAGGCCGGTCGAGTTGCATGCTCGGGTGTCCTCCAGGCTCAGGCGAGTCCCCGGCTCGGCTGGGCCTCTAGGCCCACGCCAAGCCGGGGGCTCGCCTAAGCTTGGTCGGCATCCAGGCTCAGGCGAGCCCCCGGCTTGGCTTGGGCCTAGAGGCCCAGCCGAGCCAGGGACTCACCTGAGCCTGGAGGACGGCCGAGCATGCAACTCGACCGGCCTCCATGCTCAGGCGAGTCCCCGGCTCTGCTGGGCCTCTAGGCCCAAGCCGGGGGCTCGCCTAAGCTTGGATACCGGCCGAGTAAGCAGGGTGGGTGTGGAGAGCACATACTCACCTACATTAGCCCTGAGCTCCAGCGGTGACTGTCCTCCGGCTGTCGCAGGCTGCTCGGTCGGCCTCCAGGCTCAGGCGAGCCCCCGGCTTGGCTTGGGCCTACAGGCCCAGCCGAGCCGGGGGCTCGCCTAAGCCTGGAGGCCGGCCGAGCAGCCTACGACAGCCACCGCTGAGGCTCCGGGCCAATGTAGGGGGATGTTGCCTACACATACTCACCTACATCGGCCCTTAGCTCCTCCAGCGATGGCGGTCCCGCTTCCAGCGTCCTCTCTCGCTCCGTTGTTCGACGGAATGACGTCACGAAAGCCTTTGACCCCGGGGGTCAAAGGCTTTCGTGACGTCATCCCGGCGACCAACGGAGCGAGAGAGGACGCTGGAAGCGGGACGCGGGACCGCCATCGCTGGAGGGCCGATGTAGGTGAGTATATCCACGAGCGGGGGGGCCATATCCACGAGCGGGGGGGCCATATCCACGAGCGGGGGGGCCATATCCACGAGCGGGGGGGGGCCATATCCACGAGCGGGGGGGGCGATATCCACGAGCGGGGGGGGCGATATCCACGAGCTGGGGCAGTATCAATCCACGTGCTGGGGCAGTATCCACGTGCTGGGTCAATATCCACGTGCTGGGGCAGTATCAATCCACGTGCTGGGGCAGTATCCACGTGCTGGGGCAGTATCCACGTGCTGGGTCAATATCCACGTGCTGGGCAGTATCAATCCACGTGCTGGGGCAGTATCCACGTGCTGGGGCAGTATCCACGTGCTGGGGCAGTATCCACGTGCTGGGGCAGTATCCACGTGCTGGGGCAGTATCCACGAGCTGGGGCAGTATCCACGTGCTGGGGCAGTATCCACGTGCTGGGTCAATATCCACGTGCTGGGCAGTATCAATCCACGTGCTGGGGCAGTATCCACGTGCTGGGTCAATATCACGTGCTGGGGCAGTATCAATCCACGTGCTGGGGCAGTATCCACGTGCTGGGGCAGTATCCACGTGCTGGGGCAATATCCACGTGCTGGGCAGTATCAATCCACGTGCTGGGCAGTATCCACGTGCTGGGGCAGTATCCACGTGCTGGGTCAATATCCACGTGCTGGGGCAGTATCAATCCATGTGCTGGGGCAGTATCCACGTGCTGGGGCAGTATCCACGTGCTGGGTCAATATCCACGTGCTGGGGCAGTATCAATCCACGTGCTGGGGCAGTATATCCATGTGCGGCAGTATCCACGTGCTGGGGCAGTATCCACGAGCTGGGGCAATATCCACGTGCTGGGGCAGTATCCACGTGCTGGGGCAGTATCCACGTGCTGGGGCAATATCCACGTGCTGGGGCAATATCCACGTGCTGGGGCAATATCCAGGAGCTGGGGCAGTATCCACGAGCTGGGGCAATATCCACGTGCTGGGCAGTATCCATCCACGTGCTGGGGCAATATCCACGTGCTAGGGCAGTATCCACGAGCTGGGGCAGTATCCACGAGCTGGGGCAATATCCACGTGCTGGGGCAGTATCCACGAGCTGGGGCAGTATCCACGTGCTGCGGCAATATCCACGTGCTGCGGCAATATCCACGTGCTGGGGCAATATCCACGTGCTGGGGCAGTATCCACGTGCTGGGCAGTATCCACGTGCTGGGGCAATATCCACGTGCTGGGGCAATATCCACGTGCTGGGGCAGTATCCACGTGCTGGGGCAGTATCCACGTGCTGGGTCAATATCCACGTGCTGGGGCAGTATCAATCCACGTGCTGGGCAGTATCCACGTGCTGGGGCAGTATCCACGTGCTGGGTCAATATCCACGTGCTGGGGCAGTATCAATCCACGTGCTGGGGCAGTATCACGTGCTGGGGCAGTATCCACGTGCTGGGTCAATATCCACGTGCTGGGGCAGTATCAATCCACGTGCTGGGGCAGTATCCACGTGCTGGGGCAGTATCCACGTGCTGGGTCAATATCCACGTGCTGGGGCAGTATCAATCCACGTGCTGGGGCAGTATCCACGTGCTGGGCAGTATCCACGTGCTGGGTCAATATCCACGTGCTGGGGCAGTATCAATCCACGTGCTGGGGCAGTATATCCATGTGCTGGGCAGTATCCACGTGCTGGGCAGTATCCACGAGCTGGGGCAATATCCACGTGCTGGGGCAGTATCCACGTGCTGGGGCAGTATCCACGTGCTGGGGCAATATCCACGTGCTGGGCAATATCCAGGAGCTGGGGCAGTATCCACGAGCTGGGGCAATATCCACGTGCTGGGGCAGTATCCATCCACGTGCTGGGGCAATATCCACGTGCTAGGGCAGATCCACGAGCTGGGGCAGTATCCACGAGCTGGGGCAATATCCACGTGCTGGGGCAGTATCCACGAGCTGGGGCAGTATCCACGTGCTGCGGCAATATCCACGTGCTGCGGCAATATCCACGTGCTGGGGCAATATCCACGTGCTGGGGCAGTATCCACGTGCTGGGGCAGTATCCACGTGCTGGGCAATATCCACGTGCTGGGGCAGTATCCACGTGCTGGGCAATATCCACGTGCTGGGGCAGTATCCACGTGCGGCAGTATCCACGTGCTGGGGGCAGTACCACGTTCTGGGGCAGTATCCACGTTCTGGGGCAGTATCCACGTGCTGGGGCAGTATCCACGTGCTGGGGCAATATCCACGTGCTGGGGCAGTATCCACGTGCTGGGGCAATATCCACGAGCTGGGGCAATATCCACGAGCTGGGGCAGTATACATGAGCAGGGGCAGTATATCCACAATAGACTGCCCTCTGGGCAGGCTTACAAACTAGTAACATATAAAACAACAAATCACTGAATTCTGGCAGAGTTATCCCAGAACAACACCCATTAGAAATTACTATCACGCAACTGGACACCAAATGAACAAGGAATACAGTATTGCAAATTGAAACAAATATAAATAAGCATCCACTAAATAAAACCTACAAATCCATACAATGGGAAACCCACACCTATCCTTCCAATAAATAATGGAACTAGGAATATATATGTAGCAGACTTATGATAATAGAGTATGCATAACGGATTGATACAGCAAGTAATACTTATCCAGTCATTGGTTTTCATACAATGATGGTGATGGCAAAATGGAGCTAGCCGCCACTGTGCCTCTGAAGCTCTTAGTAAAAAGAAAAAATTACTACAATACCAAAAAATGTCCCACGCACAGCCTCTTGTACCCTCCCTTCCCCCTCCTTTTCCATTGTTTATCTCCCCATTGTACCCAATCACAAAGAGCCATGTTTCAGCTCATAAAACAAAGGCGCCCATGCCTGATCCCATAGAACAAAGGGAACTCACTCTCTTTCACTCTTGTGTAATACAGGGATAATTCTTAAACCTCACTTCATTCCTAATTAGTCTTTCTCTCGAACTAAAACCTTCAGAAACCAGAGCATCACTTTAACTCCATCACTATCATCCCATGGAGCCAGCCTGACCCCTGCCGTGTCCTCGCTCCTCATACAGGCCTGTGTGCGCTGTGTACGGCTACATACACACGACTTATCACCTGCAGCAAAGTTAGTGATAATTTAGCCGTCCTTAGAGCTCGGATAATGGGATAATGAATGACTTTAGCGTTCAGGGGGTGGCGCGGTGTATCCTGGGAGCGCATTATACTCTATATCCATCCACAGGGTGTAATCACACCGTACCCAGGCACCACCTGTCTGGCCAGCTCCTTCATGCAGTCTACAACGATCCAGCACAGGGTGTGTATGAGAATGTGACACAGCTGCACAGCAATAAACTCACGCTCATACACACTGCACATTACTGTATCACAGAGCTCCATAGCAATAAACCACACAGTAATGTGCGGTGTGTATGAGCGTATCACAGAGCTCCACAGCAATAAACCTCACAGTAATGTGCAGTGTATATGAGAGTATCACAGAGCTCCCCAGCAATAAACCTCACAGTAATGTGCAGTGTGTATGAACGTATCACAGAGCTCCACAGCAATAAAACTCACAGTAATGTGCTGTGTGTATGAGAGTATCACAGAGCTCCCCAGCAATAAACCTCACAGTAATGTGCAGTGTGTATGACCGTATTACAGAGCTCCCCAGCAATAAACCTCACAGTAATGTGCAGTGTGTATGACCGTATCACAGAGCTCTACAGCAATAAAACTCACAGTAATGTGCAGTGTGTATGACCGTATCACAGAGCTCCCCAGCAATAAACCTCACTGTAATGTGCGGTGTGTATGAGCCTATCACAGAGCTCCCCAGCAATAAACCTCACAGTAATGTGCAGTGTGTATGAACGTATCACAGAGCTCCACAGCAATAAAACTCACAGTAATGTGCTGTGTGTATGAGTGTATCACAGAGCTCCACAGCAATAAAACTCACGGTAATATGAGGTGTGTATGAGCGTATCAACAGAGCTCATATACACTGCACATTACTGTGAGTTTTATTGCTGTGGAGCTCTGTGATAAGCTCATACACACCGCACATTACTGTATCACAGAGCTCCACAGCAATAAAACTCACAGTAATGTGCAGTGTGTATGAGCGTGAGTTTTATTGCTGTGTAGCTCTGTGATACGCTCCTACACAGCGCACATTACTGTGAGTTTTATTGCTGTGCAGCTCTGTGATATGCTCATACACACTGCACATTACTGTGAGCTTGATTGCTGTGGAGCTCTGTGATATGCTCATACACACTGCACATTACTGTGAGCTTGATTGCTGTGCAGCTCTGTGATACACTCACACACACTGCAGTAATATTGGAAGCTGATGTGGAGCTGAATGAGGAAAATGTGAATAAAGTCTCAATATATTTTACAATATGTCAACTTCTATTTTTTTAACAGAAATATGAGATTTTCTCGGACGTTTGGCTTTCTAAGCAGTGTAAGAGCTTTGTTTCCATGTCATGGATTGTTTATGTCACTGCTTTATTTTGTCACTAAATCTGAATTCCTCTTATACGAAGCGGGTGAATCTCTCCGCGTCTTCCAAGAGCTTCTACTGAGTAATGGAGGGCATTACAGTGTTAATCTGAATCGCCAGTCACAGCTCCTGCCATATCAATCAGCTCTGTATAATCTGAACCCTGCAGCTCTGTATAGACTGAACCCTGCAGCTCTGTATAGAATGAACCCTGCAGCTCTGTATAATCTGAACCCTGCAGCTCTGTATATTCTGAACCCTGCAGCTCTATATAATCTGAACCCTGCAGCTCTGTATAATCTGAACCCTGCAGCTCTGTATAATCTGAACCCTGCAGCTCTGTATATTCTGAACCCTGCAGCTCTATATAATCTGAACCCTGCAGCTCTGTATAATCTGAACCCTGCAGCTCTGTATAGACTGAACCCTGCAGCTCTGTATAATCTGAACCCTGCAGGTCTGTATAGACTGAACCCTGCAGCTCAGGGAAGCCGACCCCCCAACTCACTGACGCAACCATCAATCACTCTCACCTTACAGTCCTCTCCTCCTGTTTCCAACCCCAACCCTCCTAGATTGTGAGTTCCTACGGGAATAGGGCCCTCATCTCCTCCTGTACTGTTTGTCAAATGTTGTTCAATGTATTGTAACCCTGTCTATACTGTGCTTATTGTACAGCGCTGCGGAATATGCTGGTGCTTTATAAATAAAGAATAATAATAATAATAATAATAATCTGAACCCTGCAGCTCTGTATAATCTGAACCCTGCAGCTCTGTATAAAATCAACCCTGCAGCTCTATATAGACTGAACCCTGCAGCTCTATATAATCTGAACCCTGCAGCTCTGTATAAAATCAACCCTGCAGCTCTATATAGACTGAACCCTGCAGCTCTAT